>JAARMF010000490.1:0-29425 GCA_022844705.1 Toxascaris leonina | reverse complement strand
CATCCCATGGTTTATAACAACAAACAACGTTATATATATATGTTTCCCATTACCGTATCAATCCGACGTTGGCTTGGCAGTTGCTCCGTTGCCAAAGCAATTGAAACAATATAGTTCCCCGATGTTCGTCAACGTTTATAACATGGCTCAGAATGCCAGGCATTGTTCTTCTCGGAGGTCAGAAAGGAATGTATAGCTTGACCGATGAAATGTGGGAGATCGATATGATGGCTCATTTTGTGCTACAGGAACGCTCAGTAGATCGAGTGAATTTCTACCAAAATACTCCACTGCGCTACAGAATTGTGCCTGAAGTTGACCTATCCGGAAGCTGTATAATGTATTACAGGTTAATGTTATACGTTATACAGCTTCTGGATAGGTCAACTTCACGCGTGGATGTTTAATTTAGGCAAGTCAATATGCCAACTTGCATATGATCAGGAAGAGTGCCTCATTTCGTTGTTTTCAATCGTGAAAAGGGCTATTATTGCACATTGTGAAGAATGCAGTTCTTCTGACTGTGAGTGTGTGGGCTGATTCGCAGAATATTGCTTGCAGTTTGCTCCGACTTCACCTCAAACTTTTATAGATTAGCCATTTAGAGGCATACTTTGTATATGTCAATGCGTTCATAGAAGACATTCGAAGCGAAAACTATGCACATGAAAGCAGCGTGACAGCTTTTAGGCTAGATTTTGAGCACATTAAAAATATCTATTAACAGAGATATGGTGAGGCAAATGTTGAGTCGATTCATCTGCCGCCAGATTGCAAACCTGCCTTAACACCACTCGAATATTGCAAATGATGCATCAGGTTTGGACATGCTTCATTCCGTCCGTCTATGCAGCAGTCATTAGCATCAGTACTTCTAGGCTTTTCACATATACGCCAACCGCTCCTTATAATTTGCCAATTGCGCTGCCTTCCACGGCGCTATTTGTCACTGTGAAACAACTGGGTAAGGTCACCTATGAAAGTTCGTCAGTTATATTCCTCTAGCAACTGCAAATACGACGCCATTTTTCATAACACCAGAAGCAGTTATGACTGCCACCTATCAAATACAGATGTGTGGAATATTCAGAATGTTCTACTGCAGAATCAACATGAATTTCGGCCTCAGTTTCAATAGAAATATGATGCCTTTTCAAAATATCTTTTCAAATTAGAGCAAGCAGTTGAAGGTGCTAAAGTCAGATTGTTTTTTCATGTCGAGTGTAGTGTTCAAGGAAGTGAGAACGTGCTTCCACGAATGCGGACGACGGTGGAGGCCTGTCTGGCGTTGATGCGATCTAGCAACTCGATCATTTGATGTAACAATATGCTGAATGCAATAAGATGAAATTGTGGCATTCATCTTCTCAGAAGATTGTGTTTGGACGCTCCTCGATCCACTTTTTAATGTTCGGCAATGCGCGGATCGATTGCACGAATTTCTTCACTTTCTGATGCCCATGTAGGAAAGTGGGGTTGATAGATTCCCACGTGGCGATGTACTCAGATACAACAAGGTCCACCCACGTCAGCGATTTGCCGACGAGGAAGCCACTTCCTGATTTGGCGAGGAACTTCTCAAGCGCAATAAAATATTTGTTCCTCGCTGGGACGATCGCCTCCTTATATATTGCCTCCTGAAAGCACAAACGTTTTAGAAGCAATGTTTCTCCATTTCTTCACGGTAATCTGAATTAAATGAGCAAGCCTCTTCAGAGTCTATCTGATACATGCAATTTTATGGATCTGAAAATAAGACGACTTCTTCTTCATGCGGACACTTGAAAGGTATAATAAGAACTGCCTGATGTACATCATAAAATTCTGGAACGTTTGAGAAAATTGCGTCTGCTTGAAAGAAGAGGAGAAATCGTAGAAATTTTTCATCAGTTGTGCTTAGCGGTTGAAACAATGCAATAATTTCTTGGTAAAATTAACAAGCTTTTGAAATGTTCTTTCCGGCGTCACGGTTTTTTCTGAAGTGACTCAAGGATGACATATATGTAGGATTATGGCATCGCACACTTTAGGTGCGATAGATCCACTTCAATTTCTTATAAAAATCTGAGCCATCCTACACTGGATCTTGCACTGTTCAAAAAATACCTTCCGAGCTCATGATGGAGCGAACTGCCTTGTGCGAGCCGTAGAACAATGGTATCTCGAGCACTATAGTAAGTCATACGTGGTATATTTTAGAGTACTGGAGGCATGCATGATCCTCACATCTCCCCAGACGCGGAGGCTATCGAGAAAATACAACATTGTTTTACTCAAGTGGTTTCCCATAAATTCTTTCCCGTTCACTACACTCGGTTGCATGTTTTCAATTATGAAACGATGAAATAATCAAGTGAAATTTGACTTGATCCTTCGATAGAAAATGGTAAAACGTTCTCCTCATATGTTTTCGGGAAGTATTTTTTAGTTCGCTGAGAAAAGACTGTGTGAAATTAATAATTACAGTGTAAACATGAATCTTGCTCCATAAATAACGTCCTTCATAGCACCAAATTCAGACTTAGGCTGTTTGAAACAGAATATCGTCGAGGCAGGAAAATGTTTCAGTCTCTGCAAGCCGCTTTGATTCCTTTCACCTGAGAGTTGTTTCAAATTTAATCTACTGAAGTTTCAAGTTTAGTTTATTGAACACCAGATATCACCTTCCCTATCCTATATGCGACATCTGTTATACATTGTTGTTCCTTCCGTGCTTTGATAATCCGATGTGCCTGGTTATACAATGTGTTGGTGTGGGATATTTGCAGTTTCTGAAACGACCCGATCGAATAAAAAGTGTCTCTTTTATTGTTCTGCACATGCTCGGAGGTTCTTTTTCTATGCTAACTTCAGTAGTGAATGTTGTGTGCTGAAACGATGTTATTTATGTTATTTATGCCAATATTTTATTGATTCCTTCTTCGTATTTACTCTTCGTGCTATGTGCAGAATCCTTCATCGTATTTATTCTATTCGTACCACATCAAATCAAATCAAATTTTCGAAAATCAATATGTGCATTTCCCATCATGATGTATAGCACTCACCTGTGCGTGTGATTGCTTCATCTTCTTTCTTCTAAGACGGACAAAAACTGTCGAAAAACTGTTTTTACTGGTTATTCCACGAAGGAATAATATGAGCAATTTATGATAAGCAATTCTGGCTATTGGTGAAGGAGAAAGACTGCTGGGTATTTCGCAATAGATTGTGTTCAAACCTTCATTACCTTGTCTCCTTTCTTCTGTCCACTAAGAATCATGAAATATGGGCTGCACTCGTTGAAAAAGTCCTTATGTCCATCGGCAATGGAATCAATAAGAGCATCTTCTAGAGGCGTTTTTCCAGCCAGACCTGTAGCATCGATAAATATGACTTATTTACGCGTTTGCTTACGTGGAGACTCTTTCTCTTCAAAGGCAAAGAATTTGATCGCACCTTTCCATTGACCGTACACTGAACCCATTAGCTTGAACAAAGCGACAGGCTGCGATTTCCTGTTTTTGTAATTCATAAGCTGATTTCAACACAGGCCTCTAGCTGCATTGTCAGAATACTGATAAGATGCTTCGCTCCGAGCGAACTACTGCTCATTCGTTTCATAAAAAGTTAGGATGATGCCACCAAGCAATTTGTCGCAATAGACGCTCAGAAAGAAGTATTTTGCGGAATCAGTAGTCTGCTGAATATCAGCTGAACTATTGCCGCGTGATGTGCTATCTTTGCTCTTCCAAGAACTGCAAAAAATCTGGAAACTGTGAAAGCACGCGCTTTAAGATTCGTGCAAAATTGAGGTTTGTTGGCGACAAAAAGTGTAAAAGTCTCTATGAAAATGCGTCCATCCACTGGATGGATTTTTTGCACAGTTCCGCGTTTGCTGAATCAAACAAGCAGTGAAGTGTTTAGACGTACCGATCGCTGAACTAGACCATCATTAATCAACATAGCTGTGCGTTGTTAGACGGGATTGTTCTCTTTCCTCATAGAACATATTCGCCTTTGTGGCATTATTTTTGAGCAATGAATACAAAGTCTCAAATACAACAATATGGAGACGATCAGGCTATGTAAAATTCACTGTGT
Source organism: Toxascaris leonina (assembly GCA_022844705.1). NCBI lineage: Eukaryota > Metazoa > Nematoda > Chromadorea > Rhabditida > Ascarididae > Toxascaris > Toxascaris leonina. The sequence continues at coordinate 25,342 of JAARMF010000490.1, read as the reverse complement.
GAAAAAATGCAAAGAAATGAGCTGCATCGATTGCCCTTCTGCGAGTTTGCGGATTGGAAAAACTGGTTCGACGGAATAGCAACAAATAATTTTATGTATAACAATGCAGACTTTGCCTGCTTCGAACACTCTCTCGCGCCTAGCTTTTGGAAAACATTTGTTTATCGGTGATCTGGCAAAGAGCAAATAAAAATTCGATCGACTGCATAATATGTTCAAGTTTTCAGGTGCCTTCAAGTGACTACAGCTCTTTTCAATGTTGATGGGTTTGGGACGAATGTTGTCAAATAGCCAGCTTAATCTGGCATATTAAGCTCATCGAATTCCATATCTCGGGCTTGTGTGGTTGTCGAGTTCAAAATACGAGACAAACATATGAGCACATACACGCAGAGTGCGTGCGCAGAGACATAGTGGCCTCCTACAAATGCATATTTGCTGAAATAACTAACAAGGAGAACAAGGCTACTGATTGTTCATTTTAAACAAGAAAAAAACAAACCAAACTGATGAGCCAAATATCTGCATATTGCATGGCTCTGTGAGATCATCTCTCCGTTTATCTCAAGAATAGGAAGTTGACCAAATGGCGTCTCTGAAAGAAAAGAGCACAACGTTCTTTATTCTCGAACACTCAGAAAGCCTTCTTGTAAAGTAAATTACAACTTTTTGTGTCAACAACGTCTTAGCACTAGCGCATGTGTGCCTCTGTCACTGAAGCACCGTTATGAAGTTTAGAGCACAGCACAGCACTTCGCTACTGCGGAAGGTTCAACAAGTGTGGCAGATGCAAGATGTGATCATCGTTCTAACTACCTATTCAAACGGTTGCTGAAAATCCTAGCGAGCATTTTTTCATCACTGCATTGATGGTAACCGAAGTCTCATCCATTAACCAACTCACTGAAATTATTCGCTTACAACCGAAATTTAGTTGAAACCGAAAATCATCATTTGCTCATAAGTTGCATTCGGCTAAAATTGAAATTTCGCTTGGACTGAATGTGATTCAGGGTTGCTGCTCAGTTACTGATCAAGGATGCCGGCGGATGCTGAACCGTCGCACCGAAATAAATGTCGAAGAAAATGGTGAAATTTAAACTTCTGAAACGAGTCATTATTTTGGTCTGCAATCGTGGTTACATTAAAGTACTTTCGCCAAAGATTTAGCCAGCCGTTTTGTTTGATTAGTTCAGTTATGCGCTATACTAGAATCCTGACAAAAAAAATGAAAGGATTGGAAAGTGTGAACAATTGAGAACGATAAGCTGAATGCCCAAACAATTTCAAAGAGGGAAAGCACAGAGTAATGCAGCAAAAGTGGGGATTCATAGACAAGCAGCGAAATGAACTAAGGGAACATTCCATAGAAAACCGTCTATAAAGTAAAAGCTGAGCAGAATACAGAAGAGAATGTAGGATGTGATCAACAAAAGAGGATTTATTTCTATTTGTCCATGAACAGTCTATTCAGTTGGAACAGTAGTCGTCCTACATTTGCACTTCATGGGACATAATGACGAGCAATGCGCAAAGTGCATTTTATTGTTCCAAAGCACATAGTGCATCCGAGTGCATGATTAGAACGGTCAAAAGTGCTCGGGCAGAATCAGATTTCGATTAGAACTTAAAAAATCCACAAGTGCGACCATTAATCTGACAAAGGCATTCGGCCAAAGCCGAATTTCACTTTAACTGAGAAGACGAAAAGAGTGAAGATTGAATTTTGATCAGTGGTGGTTGAACAAAATTTCAGCTCAGAATTACAGTTCATCACTACCGGAATCGAATAAAAAAATTGTTGCTTACTTAGGTGTGAAAAGTTCAACTGAAAGAGCGTGCAAGCAACGAATGGCTATATTCTAAAACAGTTTTCGAACTTACTTGGCTTTAATGGGATCCAGTCCTCTGGCTTGACGCGAACATCTTCGAAAGGCACACCTGCTTGATGAAAGATCAACCGCGGTCCTTCTCCAAGATAACGGAGATCGAAATACGTTAGCTTATAGGATGGCATTAGACTGAAAGCACGATGTTTCTTCTTTCATGCTGTTTCGGTTTTCTCGCAAACTTTGCAGAAGCGCGTCACACCGACGTTATATCTATTTAAACGCATCCATGCACAAGTCGTTGCTCCTTTCAAATTTCATGCTAGAACAGTGACAAAGATCTATGGGTTCCAGCTACACCTTGAGATGAGAGACCCGAGCTTCGTCTCGACCACTTTGGTTATATTATCGCAAAACTTATGAGCTACATGCAGCCACATGAATAGCACAGCTTTAAACAGCTTTCATACAATCGGTGGATCGCCTGCGAGAAGATTATGTTTTCGACTGCAATCTATCGTCTATATTCGTTTTTATCTGCAATGGTTTTTTATTTCTAGGATACTCAGGTCTCACGAAAATCGTCAAGGAAACAACATTTTGGAATACCCGCGTCCTAGAATTGCTCCATGGAATATTTTCTGACGGAGAGGACTTATGCACTTTATATCTGAATGTGCATTAACGGAGTGTTCTTAGAAAAAAACATCTAAATTGGTTATTTTTGGGCAAATCGACGAGAAGCAAAGATTTCAAGCGAGCTTCATATGCAGTGAATCAAGGAAATCAGTGAGATGTAGCGGTGATCTCGGAACATCCTGGTTGTATGAACCTCGGCAGCGGTGACATCGGAACATCTGAGTGAGGGAGGTTGTTTCAGGCAGTGGTCACTGAAGACCTGTGCTGATCAGTGCAGCGAGCAGCTGACTTCGGAACGCTTGGACGAGCATAAACCCAACTGAACCTTTGGACGGGAACAGTCTGCTTACGTCAGCTTGATGGGCAAAAAGTCAACCACAAGTCGTCAAAGATTGCGATCCACTTGGATCATCAAGTGAGCACGATATCGCTACTACGTACTAATTCATAAAAATTTCGATTGCTGAATATGTAAAGAGTAGGATTGTTAAATGGGAACTGTGCTGCCTTTGGTCGAGCAGGTCGCTAGCAGCATCAGAAATGTCGAAGATAGGAGCGGCGAAAAGCAGCCAAATGCTTCAAAAAATTGGATGTTGGAATTTTATGGATGATGGAATGCAATATTATTGAGGCTTATCTCCTAAGGGCTAATTATTGAGGAATATGTGGAATAAGGACCACCGGATATATCAGAGGCATTGATAACAGGCTAGCAGATTTCTTTTTTTTGCAGCTACTACCGAATAAAACGCAATGCTCAAGTTTTCTCAAGCTTCGTAAAGATGTTCATGGGTGCCACAGGTATATATCTATAGTCTCACATCAGCAGTTATAAACAGAATGAATGAGCTTCCGAGCTGTAAGCAACTGAAACTCATCAGCTCTTCTTTCATTTAGTCATCAGGATATGTAGGAACCTGAGAAATCGTGCACTCGCAGGGATATGGCATAAATTCGTGTAGGCGTGCACGGTTTGGATGCACCAGTCAATGCTCTGATGGCACAGTTTTGTTCTCTTGGCACTCAGGGTAAATTGCCATTGTATTGCTTGCTCGAACACTGGTCCTCCTCACTTACGATATTTTTCTGCACATATGTTTTTCTTAGTTTTATAGTTTAAAGCATAGCATCGCACTTCTAACCGAGCTCTCTAAACATTGTACTGACCATGATTAATGTGAATTACGATACGAGAGATTCAGCTATGCTTGAACTATATCCACCGAATGTCGTCACTCTCGCTTCAGTGGTCCGTAACCCGAATCCACTCGTGAGAGGGACAAACATAAATATGTGTAGGCAAAAACTGCACTACCAAGATGGACCTCAAAAAACATTGGTTGCTTAAGAGACATAGAAATAAGAAAGTACGAATAATCACCTCTAAATGAATAGACTCGACATACAAGCATGCGGTTAAACACAGATTTCGAAACGACGCAACGGGTTCTTTTTGGAACTTAATTCATTTCAATGTGGTGTTTGGCTCGATTAGTCAGCCTCGACTTCTAACACCTCCTAGTGTAGTATTCGTTATGCAGCGACAGTTCACATATCGGTCGGTATGGCATCACCATTATGAGATTTGCACAAATTGGATGAAGCATGAAAGTCGACATATTTATCAGCTTCATTCTATGACGGCTGCTAAAGCAAAGAAATTAGAGATCCATATTATCTCGGTGGTCAAAAATCTATTAAAGTTCAACACCAGAGTTCGTAAATCGGGCAACGATTTGCACAAAGGCTGAGTTGCGTAGATCTGGTGTGTCTTAGAGCAAACGCTGAAGGCATGAAAATTGATTGATGTGGGTTGCCGTCTGGAAAATAGCTTTTGGACAAGTGAAATGCGGGAAGCAGCTCACGTAAAGAAATGATCATTTGTCGAAATGGTTGCTGGATAGCAGTAGAAAAATCACTTTCTAAATCAAACGTAAATGAAACGTCTGCGATTGGGCACCAAATATGGAAGAATGGTCGTATTCGCCTATGAAGGAGAAAGCGCACTATTATTGGTGAGAAACATGAGAGGAAATGCAAAATGGGGCAAGTACATAATTTGTGATATATTTTAACTTTGCATTCCTTCACATGGGTCCATATACTCCTGTGCCTCAGCGTAAATGGGCGAGGTTCACCACAGGGAGTTTGTTTCTGTTCGGCAGAAAAAAATTGCTTCAGAAGCGAAAGTAAGTGATAACGAATCAGTCGTCCCGATCAAATTTCTGAAACCAGTGAAATTGTGTACTGTCAACTTTTGTACGCCATAGACGCTTCTAATTTTTTAAAAGGTCGTTGTTTGTCCCACTCACCGAAGGACGTTTTGGTTGCTGAACAGTACTGACCAGACTGTTTCAGAGCTTTCAGTAACTCACAAAAGGACCTGAGTCAGGATGGAGGTCAGATAGGAAACCATCTTATTTTCTAGGTCACATTGAACAAGATTCTTCATGGTAGGCTTCTTGGACTACTAGTCGATCTATTGGATAGGTAGCGAAGAGAATCACGTTTATGCTCGTGGAGAGAAGTGATACGCCCATAACGCACATTTACAAAGATTTCTAATGGAATCAGATAAGCCAGCAAAATGCCGATGGATCGCAGGAACTGCTCGCCCCTGATGAATTCGGTGATATGAGGTAGCAGACGTACGTCAGCATGAACGGGCTAGCAAATACCCTCTAGCTGTTTGTCAAATGTCGTGAGGACAGTTTTTATCGTTTTCGACGAACTCGTTTTAGTTCTGATGGTGACTGTCAGAGCAATTTATGTGCCTGGACGAATTGAAGTTAGGGGATCGAAAGAGCCAATTTTTCACTTTATTGCAAGAGGGGTGCGGCCTCCTAGTGAGGGCATTTAGCAGTAATGGATGCATGGATAATAGTGTATGAGCACTCGGAATATAGTATTTCCTCACTGAGGTAACCGAAAGCACATGGATAAACTGAGATAAAAGTGCTATGTTGAACTCGAGGTGTCCATAGTTATATGGTGAAAATTTACGCTCCAGCTTCACCCAAAACGTCAAATTTTTTTTTGCACATAGCCGAGTTTATCGGCTACGGATGCGCTCCACTACAATGTTGCCAAACTCTTCCAACAGTGAGCATTTTTATTTTGCTGTAAATACAAATTCAATAAATACAAACTAAATACACATATAAGAAGAACAAATTCTCACTCAATGCAATATTCAGTGCCTAAAAAGTCTCCAATTTGTATCCGATAAATTGTACTGTCATTCAAACTCCTTGAACCGCTGATTTCTCGATTAAACTCGATGAGCGTTGGTGAGTGGAAAGCGGAAAATCTGAAATGTGGTATTAACGGGAGAAAACTTTATTTACTCATTCTACGTGGTCAGCTCCTTCTTACAGGAAATGAACGAGATTTGGTTCTGCTAGATATGAAATTTGGATGCGAGCAAGCAGCGACTTGGAAAGCTGCTAATCGATCTCTGCTTTTGGAGGCCGACATTTGGTTGCTATGCCGCTTTGCAACTTTGCAAATTGTGCTCATATTCCTCTTCTCTCCGTCAACCTGTTCCTTTTTCCACCAAAATTTTGACTCTTTTTTTTCAATTCGCGGCCAGTTTCAATAGTTGCCCAATTCATCTTGCTCGTCGTCACCTGGAGGAGCGCAGCATATACACCGACTCCGATTGAGGATCCTGTCTTGGCCGAGGCCAATATTCTACTGCAGTGAAAATTGCCTCATAAGCGAAATCATGACTGACTAATCGCAGAGCCTGCGGGTTAAACGGGACAGGTATATTTAGTATTGCCCCACCGTTCTAGTTCTTGACTTGGAAAGCTTTTGTACTGATCTCTGCTTTGAGAGGCCAAAAATCGACATCCTCGGCTGGCGTTTGCGACGACGCACACCCAACCTCTATGACGCAATTCCTTGATTTCTTTCTCTGCAAAGTCTGCAGTGTTTAGATTGATGAAGTAGGAAAGGATACCGAAACTGACGGAGATCTCGTAGGCTGCAGAATTAGAAGACGATGAGGACACATTTCAAGAGGTGAATAATTGCACTGCAAAAGGCTCATATTCTTCTTCCACGAGTGAACGAATATGGTTGCAATAAACGAAAAGTATTCTGTCTTGCTACAATCAATGTTTCTATGACTGAAATTTCATTCATGGTTGCTAATAGCCATATCTGTTCTTTGAACAAAAGCCATATTGGCGTGGCTGATTTCCAGATGCGTGAGCAATGAGGACGAGAGCAGATTTTGCAAAATTTGTCTTAAAAACTCAACTCGGTCACACCGGGTATCTGTAAACAGAAGTCATAGAAAGAGGTTTTCTCTCACACTCCAAAGATCGGCAGGCAAATTGCAGCAAATACATTGAGAGAAAAATTGACCTGTAAGGAATAAGAATTTCAAAATACCCACACAATTTCCGGCTACGAAGCATTCCCGTCATGTTACATGGCAAGCAGGCAATTAATTAATTCGATTTCACTCTTCTCAAAAGGTCCATATACAAGAGTGCTTCTACCCGATACTACAACAAAAATTTTTCATCTCTCGGAATTGCCCATTGCAGGCAGCGAAATTGTGACAGCGTATTTAATCGCTCGTCTCGTTTCGCTTTTGCATATGGAGCAAAACAACATAGACTCACTGATTCGGTCACACTCATACAGATGCAAAAAGTGTTACGGCATATATGGAACTAATCGCGAGACATTTTCGCTATCCCAGTCTGGTAAATATTGCTAAGCGATTTGTGCATGACAACCCGATGAGAAAATATTCAGTATGTGCTATGAGAGATTAAACCCTTTCTTGTAGCCTTTCATGCAATTTTTCATAGGCCCTAATAGAGACTGGCAACGGCTTGATACCTGATGGTAGGCAGAGCACCTCAGATCACTTCGTAGTTCGTAAATTTAAGTCTGTTCATATCGCTTCGCTATGGGTTATATGCTGCGCAATTCCGGACAACACTGTCGTTTGGCGTCATGTACTGAAAAAAAAATAAATTTGATAGTCGAACAGCTGACACTTGGAGTTGAATAAATATAGGTGGTGATGGTGGATACGAGGAAAGACTCCTCAGCTCTTGACATAATGCAATCTGGAGAAATATCGGCCCTTCAATCCGACCTTGCCTATGCGCCCAGTGTTCGCACAGAGTGTGGCACTGATTTGAATTGAATAAGCTCCGCAACTTTAGCGGTGAGTGTTTGCAAGTATTTCCGATGATCATTTCCGCACGAATAAAATCCGACACTTGACATACATATTGCGAATAGTAGCCGCCGCACATTGCGGGAATAAATTTATTCCACATTTTGCAGATTCTACGCTGATGCATCAGGACTGTGAAATCAGAATTACAGTCGGAGCACATCGCAATGCTCACACCTAACGCTAATTGCAGAAGTTACGAGCAAGAAGCGATCCGTTGATCACTGATATCGCACTCGTAGACTGAGATTTTTAATTCCACTTTCTCAGTTGACTTATGTTGTGCTTGGCTGCAATATTTTCTGCTTACCAAACTCTAACAATCCCTGCAATCTTTTCTGCTTACCAACCTCTAACAATCTAATTATTTAGGAAATTCCAAAACCTTTTCCTGCAATCAATTTTTGGATTTTTGGTACCACTGAGGCTGCTACAAATATTCGGTTTTGGAGCGATGGAGGATTTAGATTTGACATTCCCGAAATCGGCTTATTGCATAGGAGGATTATGCTGATGTTCTGCAGAGAGCCGTATATTATGCCAAATATTCTGTATATAAATTCAACTCAATCATATGTTCGGTTATCTGGTCAGTGGAGAGCGACACCTCTCGGTTATAGGTGTGGCGATGTTGGGAAACTTCCGTAGGTCGCCATGAGACATCACTTTGGGCCTATCATAGAGTGCCTCATTGTGGCCTTGGTTCCTGACTCGTCTTTAAAAATTCTGAACTTTCATAGCGCTTTTGCGGCTCCCGGATAACGTCATTAGTGACCACTGTGGGAATTCTTCCACCCTCCAAAAACCAACTTGCTTTTTTGAACATGATGACCCTTCATGATCCTCGTCAGTCTCACTCCTCTTCTACAGCCATCTCTCACCCACTGTATCTTCTTTTCGCTCCTCACATGTCATTCTTTTCCTCAAAATCAGATGTTAACGGTCACGTAGAATTTTAGGCCTCTTCGACGATCTGGGTGGAAGGTAAAACGATTTTGACTAGGGCCAATAGACGTATATAACCGAGCAATGATATTAATTAAAGTAACATATTTCCCAAGATATTACTTCGGAGCGCAGCCGCCAGCTCCAGCTTTACTCCTCAAAATTGTCATCGCAAAGCAGTTTTTGCTGCCAGCAAACTTTTGGAAAGTTCTCAGCAATCATTTTCAACGACAGTGAGAATTTCACGACGCCATGATTTGCAAAATCGATAAGAAACCCATTATTTGAAAGAAATATATTCCTGAGGGGGAATAACATTAAGCTAATAGTGTTGATTATTTTGATGTCTATAAATCTAGAGGAACCAGTATTGTATGGAACAATGACTGCTCATTTAAATGCCTTCCTGTATGAGAGTTGGGGCATCCACTTAGAGCATTCGTCGTCTACTCCTAAATATTATAAAACTGCCCTAGTTAAAGCCACCAAATTTTTTATCGAAATAGCAAAAGCTTTTCTCATTTCACCGCAGCAGAACTCTTATTTATACCTGTCCATGCTTGTATCTGATCACTGAGTTCAATTCGTGGCATTGCTTCATTTAACACGCCTCTCATTTTCTAAATGAGCAACCATATTTCGGCCATCTCAGTCACATTACTTTCTGAGGCTTTGTGATGTTGATCAATTGTTTCCACTCCTGCAGTTGTGCGCAAGTTTGCAAAATATATTTGCCGTACGAAAACGGCTGCACATAGGAAGACGCCTTCGGCCCGCATACTTACACTGTTCAGAAGAGTGACGAACTCCTAGATTCCGCTCCGTAGATATCATTTTCTCACAGAAAGATAGTTATTGCAAAGGATTTTAGTGCAGCAAGAATCGAAAGTTTCTATGAATGAAAAAAGCAGCCAGTAAAAAACATTCGCGGCTGGCAAAAACTTTAACAATATCTGAGCTTACTACAACGACAAGTATGCATTCACTGAAAGAGTTTAAGCGTTTCTTGGCATATCAGCTATTCGTCTTTGAAGTCAATCGCAAAGATCTGGAACGTCACTTGCTTAGATTGTTGCAACATGAGAAAAGCAAGTATCTCCAAACATTGACACTCATCTGACATATGAGTGACAATGATATCACTGAAAAATTAAAACCTGCGATCCTCATGCGTCGATCAAATCGCTTGCCACCGTGCCACGCTGATGCATCTTTACCACAGAAGCTTGCTTACCAACCCTGCCTTCTGAAATAACCAAGTGGTCATTGAAAATGGCCAGCATGGTTCCGTATCAGCGCTTCGAGGGGGAGCGAATAATCTTTTGTGAAAATTCCATTAACAATGCTTCAGAAGATGCTAGTTCCGCTGAAGCAAGCAATACTGCTGATAGCTCTGTTCGTTGCGTTTCGATCGATCGATGCCAATGTGAATAACACAGGTGAATTTATATAAACATTTGCCATCATTTTATTTTGTAAACATGAGCTATTTTTCTCTTCATATGTGTCGCATAAGTTGTTCTGCCCCATCATTCAGCCTTGCCCTTCCCCCCTCTCCTGCATTTTCTATTCGAAGAAGCAATTTTGGAGATCAAAAATTCGGTTGTTTGCATTCATTGTGGAAAAATTGGAGTTATTTTTATTTCTTTCCGTTCCAACTGCTCCAAAAATTTTACATTCTGTGGACCGGAAATGTATAGCTCAGGTTTGGTGAATGGAGAAAAAAAAACCTTTGCAATATGATCACTCACCATTGCTGATGCAAAATGAGGTGCTTGCTAAATGATTGGAAGAAAAAACAGTGAAGTTGGCTGATATTACCCTGTGAAAATTCGTCTTGGGGTGGATAGTGCCCAATATTCTATGTTGGGAAAATCTGGAGAAGCACAAGTCTGAGATCCTTATTCAGCTCGTTAGTACAAATTGAATTATAAACTAGAACTTTAGAAGCGATGTATCACAAACGAAGAGGATATGACATTCTTAAGTCCATCAGAAAATATTAGGCGAAAATAAGAGCTGAAGCATCCTATAATAATAGAATCGTAATAAGCATTATCAAAAGATGTCAGCTCTGTCGAAAGCAACACTGACAATAATATCTCTAACGAATTCTCTATTAGGTTGCAAGACAAGCAAAATGAACTAGCAAGGTTGATTATTATTCAACCGTGCTAGTAATCGAGATAACAACATCATCCCACCTACGTTTGTGTAAAAACCAAAATCAGAAACTCTATATTACGCATTCTGAAGCCACAATTTTCATGCCAAACCTATATCGGATGAGTACGACACCTAACCTATTGTTACATTTCGTATCTTCAGGGATCGTGCATCGTGTGGAACGGCATTCGAATTCCTACGTGCGTGGATGCTACTTCACGAATTGGGCTCAATATCGACCAGGTTGGTTCAGTCAAAATATTGCGCTTCAATTGGGCGGGCGAATCAGGTCCATATATTTATGTTATTCGGTTTTAATGATTGCACCTAAACAGTGCTTGTCGTTTCACAATGGCTCTACTTCAGAAGACAATTCAGTAACCAAGGGAAATCAAGAGTGATACTGTTGTGCTTTGTCCATTTGCATTTGTCGGTACGATCCATCACTGCTGGTAAGATGTACACCACAACCGAGAGGTTGAACGCTACGACGATAACAAATCTGCACTCAGCGTTCTTCCTCTTGCCAGTTCAAGCGATGTTACGAACACTGCGGTGATCGAAGTATAGCGCAAAAGAAGAGTAAAATAATTCAGAACGTTGGTCGACACACTGTTTCGTGAATAGAAAAAGTCGGCGATAATGTGAAATCATTTTCTTTGCAGCATCCTAATAGGCAATATTGCAGTATGAAACGAAGGTCGAATACGAGAGAAGGTGCAACTAAAGTATTGTGGAAGAACTGTTCGTAAAAGAATTAAGAGCAGAGTTGCACCTTAAAATTAGATTCTTGTATGGATAGTTGGATTCACGAACGAAACTGTGGCACAACGCACAACATGGTATATCGAAATTATAGCAATGCGATTCATAGATATCGGCCGCTCTAACGGAGATTGCCATTAATAATTCTATGTTTCTTGACATTGATTTTTCAAAAAGCGACGACCCTTGAAGGTATTGGCAAATACGTACCTGAGGATTACATTCCTGGATTATGCACAAACATATTCTACGCATTTGGCTGGATGAATGACGACTTCACAGTCAGGTGAAACTTTTTACTGCAATCGAGTTTAATATCCATATCCTGAGTACTTACGTTAACGTTTCGTTGAGGCAGTATGAATTATTTTATGTTGCACCATCAGATCACAAGAATCAAAATGCAACATACTTACAGTCTCCCCAACCTTACTTCTCATCTGACTTACAGTATCCCCAACCTCGCTTCTCACCTGCTTCCCCCTTCTTTTAGCGCTTCTCAGTACCTTCTCAGTCCAAACCAGTCATTAGATATGCACCAACTTACAACCATGTTCCGATAACTTAGAGTAGGCTCTTTGAATCTGAAAATTTGCACAGCAATATGATCAGTTCCCCAATTTCTGCGACACTATTTCGAAGTAAAGCAGAAGTGGTGAAGGAGTGAGACCAACGGGATTCATCGAATCTTATTTAATTAATTAGTGAAGCTTTTGCGGCATTTCTCTTCCCCACTGCCATATCTGCTGAGAAATGCCGAGCAGCTCCGAAGCAAAGAATATTGTCCTCCAACAGGTTGCAAACATCAGCAAGCACTTCATGACATTTGAAGATTCATGAATGTATGAGGAAGAAGTCGTGTGCACTACTATCGACAGCTCTTGGCAGACGTATAAACGCAGTGAAGATAACATTTACAGCTTTTTCGATTATTCGAATCGGTATATTCGGAAATACCGCGTCTTTATATGATCACCATAGTTATTGTGCATAATATTTGAAATGCTTTGAAGGGCGTACGATGAGACTGACTTGCCAACTAGCTGGGCTGGTGAGGGGAACTACGCACGAGTGAATGCTTTGAAAAAGACCGATCCAGGTCTCAAAACATCACTTTCGTTCGGCGGATGGACATTCGGCCCTGCACCCTTCCAGGTTTGGCATTTGAATGGATTAATGATGATGTGCATGTTACGAAAGCGATCCAAGCAAGATCGCGATGAGAGACAATGGTTCATGCAACTATCTTGAAATAATGTACATCAAGTGTCGCTGAAGCGATACGCTGAAACAAGACGTGAAGTGATTCACTTACGGCAAAAGCACAAGTACTAGTATGATTCTTCAGGCATTGACCCGCCTGGATCAGCTCATTTATTAGACACCTCAATACGTTGCATCATCGATGCGTATAGCAACGGTCTACAGTGAAGTTCGACTTGCATATTCAAGATACGCTAACATGCTCTTTGAATTTGAGCAAAAAATTCCTCTCTCATAATGACAATCAAAAAGGAAATGACCTCTCGACCTATCTTGCAATAAATATTTTTCTTACAATTTTGAAATTAATTTTTCCAGAGAATGACAAAAACGCGAGCAAACAGAGAGATCTTCATCAATTCTGCAATCGCATTTGTGCGCAAGTATAATTTCGACGGAATCGATATTGACTGGGAGTATCCGGCAGGGCAACAGGATAAGGACAACTTCTCTGCCTTCCTGAAGGTGAGCTTTGCAATATTGGACGACTGTATTTTCAAAGGAGCTTTCTTATACCGAAATCCACTACAGCTGAACTGCTGACAGGGCAGAATTCTTTAACGCTTTAGAAGGGCGTCATTCATGTTGTGGATTAGAGTGATGTTGGAGAACATTTCTGAGAGCAAACTGTCGTCATAGAAAATTTAGGCCATGGGATCTCTTTCTACGTAGAGTTCCGGCTGCGAACTCACCAATTCGAGCAAACCCTCTCAACGGCTATCATCTCAATGCATCTGAAGCATTCCGGTGCCGCGGCTTTCGCTTCTTCAGGATTTGTTTTAAGAAAAACTTCAGATGCATGACCTTAAACCAAGATCCTTCACTTATCAAAGAACTTTGGCTGTGGCAATGGAGCATCAGAACACTTTCACAGCGTGGCACCTACTCTTACAGATTGACGGAAACGTAAAGATCAGAAACATTCCATGACATGAGCCGTTATTATTGGAGTGGCAACCCAAAACACCACTGCCATTGTCGAGCTGAGACACCCCTCCTTCAAATGCCGACTAAATCTCAAACCATTGCTTATACTCAAACCACTGCGTTCGTTCGTTTCAGCGGCTGGAGCAACTGCCAGAAAAAAAGCCTGCATTCGCCTTTTCTATGATTTTTGCAGAGAAAGGTGTTGAAAACTCGTCATTCATTCTCAGTGAACAACAGAAAAGTTTGCCAAATTGTTGACAGTGTCTGATTTCTTTGAACACGTCGCCCATCACTTTGAAACGATGATTTTACTTATGCCGTAGTGTCAAGAAATGCAAGAATTGTGAAGCGCTGAAGTGGATTTGCTCAAAACTTCAAGCACCGAACGCTTCAATCACTGATAAAAAATTCAGGTAGTGCAAGTCCTGGTGGCCATCTCAGAAGTGTTAAGGATCCGGATTTTTTTGGAGCGAATTGTGAAAAGTTTGTACAGCGACATCGCCAAGAAGCAAGAACAGCTAACACCATTTTTTCGACAAATCAAAAGAACCTTGCTCCCGCTTGCAACACAAGAGCATAGGAACGACTTGGAAACGGCATTAGTTTTTAGGAATCTTTTGAATTTTGAAAGCTTCTCACTGTTTTGTGGCGAATTGCTAAAGAGCTTAAATGTTGCCCCCCACTCTGAAGGCCAACTACCGCCCAAAGAATTAGGGATGTATACAGAGTGAAATTTATGGATTTGACGCAGTTGGCGAAAGAAACCAAAACCACCTTCATTACAAGTTTCAGACAAAAGATGCTTATAAGACATATTCCGATGCCGGAAAATCTCTCTATCGTTAACTGGCAACGTTGAGAGTGGGAAACGATTGATTCACTCATCACTTCTACCAATGTTCCACCCCTCATTCTAATCTGAGTGAACAAATTTGATTGCTGTTTTTATAACCACCTCTGCTAAGCTTTTTCAAGAAATGGCAGGCCAAAAAATATAGGTGAACGAAAGATTACTACTGCAATTTACAGAATCTGAAATTTTCTCGAAAAGCTTTAGAAGGCTGTGTTGAATTAGTGTACCTGTCAGAGGACCTAAAAATTCAAACTCTTCTGCCACAACCTCGTCAACAAATGTTTCATTTTTCTCAAAGCCGCTAGGAGATCTACTATAAGGTCTTTCTTTTTGTTGAATATTACCACCGATTCAAAACTTCATTTGTTTTAGCGGAGCTCAAGAAATGATCTGAATGGCATGTTTTTGTCGTAGTGGCCACAATCGCTCAAGGATTGCAATCTTCACATAGAAAATTGTTCACCGTTTCGAAAACTTGATTAAATCAATTCCCTTTATCGATTCTGAAAACTTTGTCTTCCAAGAAGGGTTCGTGCTGCTTCGAGCGCAGTCTGTTGCTTTCGCCCAGCAGAATGGCGCATTTCGACAAAAAGTGGTTTATATGCAAATGTGGCTATTGGCCCAATTTCGCGTCCAAGGTCCAAGTAATTTAGTAATATTAGTAATTTGAACGATTCAGGAACTGAACGATTCAATTAGTAATTTGGAGTCCGAGCTGATGGCAGCAGAGAAACTTCAACCAAATTCGGAGTCATATCTGGAGCCCAAAATCCTTTTATTAATATCATACCATAAAGAACCAGATATTCCTTGTCAGCCAAAGAGCAACTGCCAGACAGTTCCGTAACATCCTCCGCTTTGTTTCGCAACAACATGCATGCGAACAAACTCTGTTTTTAACCACTTCGGTTGCGCCAATTCCGCCGCATTGCCCAAAGTTGAACTTGTTCCGTCCTCATCTATTCCTCCAACTCCATCCACTTAATTAATCTTCTGAAGTATCCTCATATTCCAGGAGCTGTTGGCAGCTGCTGAAGCTGAAGCGGCGAAAAGTGGTCTCGAGCGTTTACTGCTGACTGCCGCCGTAGCAGCAGGCGAGTCGAATATCAACAACGGTTACGACGTGCCTGTGATCGCGCAGTGAGTTGATTTGACGTGAGAAAGGTTGCTCGAGTTCGCATAACAAATGACTGCTGAAGCAAGCCTCAAGTTATGCGGTCGTTGCAGCTAACTCTTTGTCGAAATACAATATTCCACGGTCTCGTTCAACGTCTTAAAAGTTCGATGCGGGGTGATATTTGATATCAGTCTCCCGGTGTAGCATCATCTTTAACAAAAAATGAGAGAACTCTGGAAGGTGTGGAGTTTTCGAGCGTCATTTTCTATGATCTTTGTTCACTCATTTTATCTGCTGAGGGATAGTTCCGGAACGTTCGTGACAGATAACGCATCGGTTACCAGCAGAATGCGACAGTGCGATTTGCTGAACGGAATCCTCTACTAAAATTATCTAGGAAGAACAGTTGAATCTTTGTCGATGATTGCAAGTGTTCTTTCCCGAGATCAATCTCTCCACTGACATCATAATGTCGTGCCTGGCATATATCTTTCCAGGTACCTCGATTACATATTGCTCATGTCATATGATTTCCATGGAGCTTGGGAATCACAGACTGGTGAAAATAGTCCTTTGTATGCCCGAAGCGATGCGACGGCTTACCAGAAGACTCTGAGCACTGTAAGTCGCAATCGCAGCATTTTAGCAGAGAGATGCATCATAAAAATGTGTATGTATAGCGCTATTCTTTTGTGCAAAGCAAAATTCACTTGATAACGCTGACATAACGTCGGCAATTTTTCCTGTGAGCATTATTGTTCTCTACAAGAAGCGTTAATATCGAGATATCGACTGATAAATTTCCTGAAGCAAACATTTGATATCCCGTCTCGAGCTCCATCTTGCAATATTGAGCTTAGCTTACTATCTCTCTCTCCGTCGTCTCATGTCATGCCGGAAAGGGTTTTCCTTCAGAAAGAAAGCAATTTTGAACACTTTTCTCGCAGCATTCCTCATAACTCGTGATGCATATCTCTTACACCAATTTTTGTGAAGTAGGAAAGCAGCAATGTAATAATATATGGTGGCTTTCAATAATCAGTAAGTACCTCTGAGGTTTCTGTATCTGACAGAAAATCAAATTTCCACTCAAATGCTTTCATTTTTCTTCGACGATAACGGAAGTCTAATTTATTCTGACCTGTCGCCATTAAAACAGTTAAGGGTGATCGGCGCATCACGAAATCTGCGAGTCCAGTTTTATGTTTTAATCGGTCAGATATAGGCAGGAGTGGGCGATGTATCATCCATTTACAGGAGATGCCAGACGGTTGAGGAAATGCATGAGTTATTTGGTTTTTCATGAGGTGCTTAAACTCTCTCCAAACGAGCAATGTGGTGGCGTCATATCTGCGAGCACGTACTTAGGCGTTGACTACCCGTCTGCTTCCAGACAAAACTGCTTGTATGATGGGGACACACTGTGCGCATTGTGCCGTGGGGCAGTTTGGGAAGAAATAAAAATTGGCCTCCTCCGATTTTCGATGCCCATTGCTTCGATTGATCAGTTTCATTGGCATTTACAGTCATCTAAATCAACATTTAGAATTGGGCTGCAAACTACTGGGCATCGAAGGGCATGCCGCGAAATAAGATCATCGTTGGAATCGCAGCATATGGCAGAGGATGGACTTTGTCGAATCCTTCAAACCATGGCTTGGGTGCTCCAGGAACTGCCTCGAAGCCGACGCCCTACGTCAGGGAAGCAGGAATCGCTTCTTATTATGAGGTGCTGTACTTTTTTCAATCATATTGAATTCCATGAAAGTGAAACGATGGTTTTGTGGAGTGATTTGCACAACTTTCAAACCCATTGCCCCAAACAATATTATGTGTGACGTACTCGTAGACATTTGTCATTGTTCGGGAGACCAGTCGGAACAATTACATATCTCCGCACAGTTAGCTTTGAAAGTCACCTAATGCTTTATGTCTGAACGAGTCTTAAAAAATTATATTGTCGAAAGCGTCGTCTTGCTTTTCAAAATGGCTGCTTTTACCGCAACATGACATGTTGTTGTGTGACTATGCATTCGTAATCGCATGATGGAATTTTCCAGTGGGCGCAGGCAGTTCAAACAAGGAACTGCAAGTAGTTCATTTGTAAGATGTGTCTGGAACAAAAAAGGCCGACTGTGATGAATGCTTTGGGACAACTTTTAAGTTGTATGTGGTAAATCAAAGCATTGCAAAGCAACATAATGCTATATGATTCAAAGATATGATATTTGAAGCTATGTGATATGGTATCGAGCGGTGCACAACGTTTCTGGGACGAAGAACAAAAAGTACCGTACCTCGTGCAAGGTAATCAATGGTTCGGTTATGACGACGTGGAATCCGTCACTATTAAGGCAAGTTGGTGTTTTTTGCTAAATAAAGCTAATCAGGACCAGAAACTTTCGAAGTGAGGGAGTTCTCTATTGAGAATTTTTTGTGTGCGATGAGAAAATAACAGCTGTGGCCATCATATGCGGGACGAACGAATTGTGATGCAAACGACTGCAGTTTTCCTTTCGTGGAGCTTTATGGAAAAAGTTTAGAGTATCTTACTGCTGTCGACACCGTATTTCGTTTCCTTTTCACATTATCTTTGAACACACAAAACTGACGCAGGCAATCAACTTCAAAATGGATCATATTAGTTACTTCTCAAGAGAAAGCGAAACTAACCAAACATCATTTTGCAGATGCATTACATCATAGACGAAGGGTTTGGTGGTGCGTTTGCGTGGACTCTAGCTCTCGACGACTTTAGGGGACAGTGCCCTGATGACAACGGTGTGCGCTATCCGCTCATCAGTCTCTTCGGTAAAATACTCGGAGGCAACGTAGTTCCCGTATGTTTTTTTTAAATTAAAGGGCTGTGACATCTGTTAAAGCAAACAAAGGAGCATGCCACTGTGGCATTTTGGACATTCGCCGAAGATTGCAGAAACGTTTTTCGCTGTTTGAGACAGCGCGAACACGAAGCTGCTACTCGCGATTTTATCTTGTCGCCTTTTCGAAGAGTCTTCTCTACGAAATTTTATGCTTCTTATTGACTTATGTGAAAAGGCAGCAGTGCACAATTTCACTTCATGCAAACAGCCAGTGTGTAGTCAATCAATCCATCAAGACTTCCTGCGACTTGAGACGTTGCCAGTCAGAGTGCTAGCATATAGAGCTCACAAGACATCTCTTACTAGGCTTGAACTGGGACTCGCATCTTCGAGAATTGTAGGAAGAGGTAGTGCTAAAGACACCAGTACAAACGGATTGGAAGTCTGCACGTATCGTAATACCACCATCAACTTCTCAAACTCTGGATGCACATGTCGGTAACGTTCAAATAAGGGCATTCAAAGAGGAGAATGGGAGTAAGAGTACAGGTGATACGGGAACGAATATGGACGATATGGGAACGGACAGTTATCATTCCTCCCTCTTGCCTTTACGTCATTCCTACAACTTATGGTAGTGTCCGACTCGGCACGACTGTGAGTTGAACCCGAAATTTACCAAAGGGCACAACACTTCCGATAGTGAAGTATCAGCAGTGTTCTTTCAAACGCTTCTTGTGCTAATACTTCAGACAGTGCAACCTACAACAAAAACAAGTACGCAGAAAACAACGCGACCGTCCACTCAAGCACCTTCGACGGCGTCGACAAACCAGCCAGGAGGTCCGTTCCGAATTTACTTTGAAAAGTGCTTTCGGTAAGAATGTGGCAATTTGAGTAGTGGTCTGCAGCTCCCTTTTATGTGACAGAATGGAACCGACTTTCAATGAGAGCAGTCCCATCCGCTTTTTTCAGTCCCTTCAGCCCCGCAATAGTTTGAACTTTGTTCTATGAATATTACTTTTCGCACTTGCTGCGAACGAAAGAATCTTCCTGGGATGAAAAACATGGCTGAGTGTTCTACTGAAATAAGCATCAAAGGCCTTTTGACTGTACGCAAAGTGCTCATCACTCAAAAACACTTCAATCATTCCAATTCAGTGCAATTCTGAACCTACGTATCGCCTTGCAGAATTCCGCTGCACGTCCGATGGATTCTTCCCCGATCCTACAGATCCACACCGCTTTTATCGGTGCGTATTTGGTACAGCCTATTCATTCACCTGTCCAGGTGATACCATCTACAAACCTGAAATCGAAACCTGCGTGGATGCCAACTAGGACATGCGTAGCATGTAAACAGGTAATCATTGAGGTATCAATTCAAACATAATTTCATTATCAATATGAATGTTATCAATTTATATCCATAAGCGTTCGAAATATGAAGTCATGAGCAAATATTGTGTAGTTTATCCATCCACCTGCAAATCTGTTTCATCGAATGGTCCTTTGATTTATAGAGAACACTAGGGGGCTGTTAATTCCCCATTTGTACTGGCAACCAAGCGAAGGTTGCTACTGCCCATCGTCGGCTTTGATAGTTTATTCTGGAAGGTGTTGAAAAAGAATAGAACCTCAGGGGTTCAAGTTTCCGTGATGAAAGGGCAAAGTGTTGGAAAGGATCAGCTTATTTTCAACGGATCGTTAAGTGGCTTCCAGGCTTAAAAAATTCAGTTTACTTCAAGCATTTCATTTCGTCGAGAGCTCTAGAAATGTCTAAGTGTTGCATTATCTCAGCCTCAAATAGAGAGGGAGCTAGAGTGTCTACTTGTTCATTAACCTGTAAGACCCGCCGTGCTTCTAAGAACAATTTCTGGAACAACGTTTAGGTGCTTTTGCTAGAAAATACTCGAAATTACTCAAAAATGAAAGCGAAATCGCTCAAAACTGGAAATGCATATTTTCGTAGCGAGTCCTCAATGAATGAGATGTAACAGAAACTTCTGAAATTGATAAGGATGCTGGATT
The DNA here is from genome assembly GCA_022844705.1 of Toxascaris leonina. NCBI lineage: Eukaryota > Metazoa > Nematoda > Chromadorea > Rhabditida > Ascarididae > Toxascaris > Toxascaris leonina. The sequence goes on along the minus strand of JAARMF010000490.1, from coordinate 4,779 downwards.
TTGTGAATATCGGCATGGAGATGAGAAAAAACCCTCGGAAGCAACAGAGAAAACAAATAAGAGCATCGAATTCAAATGAGGACTTCATACTGGATAGTGTTCCTTCACAAGCTGAATCATACCTCTACAGATCAAATAGCTAGCATGCCGAGGATAAGAGGTACAGAAGAAATATTTAGAGCTCGTTGTCTCTCTTAACGAAATTGTTACACTCGATTCCTGGTAACGCTTCAATATCAACGTTCAGTGCCACATTTCTGAATGAGCCAGTTTACTTCATTGTCTCACATGTCATATCCACAGTGAAGCGTGGAATCGAATTTTAAATGAAGAAGGGGAATTAGTCGTAAAAGTTGAAAAACGGATGAGTGAAAAATTAAAATTATGTATCGGATTGCTGGAAAAAAATTATGTTTCGAAAAGAACATTTCATGTGTCACAACCTGATGGGGATAGAAGATTGACGTCAGAATTACTTATTCGGTGCTGAAGATCGTTTTTGGTTTTTGTCTGATGAGATTTCATATCTCGCAATCCCCTGATAAGCGAATTTTTTAACGCATTTCGCTTTGTCATCTCATGCATTACTCAATTGTCCTTTTTTATTTAGCACGTCACATAGTTTAGCTTGCCTGCTCAAGCATGAAGGCTAAGTTTTGAACGTTGCGATTTGCGGGGGATGGTAGATAGCTTCGCTCAAACTTCGTAAGCCCAAATCACACCAATTATTGAGGCGCTTTCGGATGACGTGACCTAGATCAAGTTTCATCGGCAAATTGAAGATTATCCCCTTGCTTGCGTGATCACGATCGATATTGCGATTGCTTCAAGATGGTGGAAACTGGGCAAATCTTGGAGAAAAATTGCTGCAATTAGTTGTATTGTCGAAATGGTCCTCACATGAGTTTGCTCTGTGGTGGAATCTCGTTCGCAGTCTCTTTGCACGGTTTCTAATCTTTCAAGAAATTCTGCTCACTCGAGATGTGAATGATACTCCACACACTGTGGCTATATTTCAACGTGACTTTGATTTAGAGCAGTCACATTCACAAGTCATTGCCTCATCGCTATCTTCTGTCTGTCCGTTTTTTTCCTTAATAATTTGTTTTGCAGAAATGTCTTTCAATGGGCAATAAAGCAACTCACACGACAAAGTTGCCGAATATGCAGACGTTTCTTAGAATATCGTGTTTTAGCTCTTTGTTGAAGTAGTCAAGTAGATGATCTTTAGCGATTAATTTGCTATCCTCACGTCTCTTTATTCCATCAATTTTAATTCATTTTTAGAGTTAGAATGTTGCTGTTGAGATTGATTCTGCCTCATATTACTGACGATAGAATGTTTCTTCTAGTGGAAGGAATATAGTATTTGAGTCTACGGTTCTTAGATCGTTGCTTCTTAGTTGTAAAATAAACAATTGTTGAGAATGTTCGCTTTCCGCATCGTGCTTCGATTACACTGAAAGAGACACTTTTGAGAATTCTCAATAGCTCCGTAGTTCCCAATAGCTCTTTTGCTGTAATGACGAGAAAAAGAAATTAATTCTTATTCTGATAGCGCATACGCTCACTTCAAAAAATCTCATTTCTAGATATTTGAGACTGTTAAATTAACAAGCTTCTTCACTGCATATGAGGTGACATGGTGAGCCAACTACTTTAGAAATATGTATGTTCGTTATTAGCCCAGAAAAAATCACTTGACCGAGCAATATACTTCAGATTGGCTTTCCACCATAACCGAATGCCTATAGCGTAAAATTACGTCCATGTGAATATGTTATTACGTGACAACAATGTTTCCAAAAAATGCGCACTCAAAAGATCGACATATGCTAACAGCGATGTCATCGTAGCAAAACGTTCGCTAGAATGCGGCCTTCGCAGTTCTCCTTGGAAAATGATGTCATATAATATTCAGACTAGAAGAAGTGTTCTGGTTCAAAAATATAATACATTTATTTCTCAGACGTTGAGTTTTTTGTATGTTTGATCAAGGAGATAAAGGTTAATTAAATGCGAATGAGAAAGCAGTTCCAAAGATAAAGCAGCAAACAGAATCAACGACCGCTGCCTGCATTATTGAATTTGCACCATAGTATAAGCGTTTAGCTGTTAGCTCTATTATCCTGAACTTCCATATGACCCTGCCCAGTACTTTGATCTCTGTTTGGCATCCAGCTGCCATTAAACCGTGTACTAGCGCTCGCGGCAGTCTACGAGCTATGCAGCTGAGGCGCGGACGGCAATGAATGGCTGATGATGGACGCGACCGAGCGCTCTTTTTGCTACAGGAAACGACGGGTTACATCTACAGCTAAAAGACTAAAACGAGAAATCGGTCTTTGATATCTTCACTATTTACTCGAACCTTCGAGTGCCAATATATAAGGTGATATCTTAAGGGTTGACTTCTGTACAGCTCAAGACTGAAGTACAAGATAAGCTAGATTGAGGACGGCACTTCTTGTGTGGACCCGCCTCAGGAAACGAAACTTGCAGTCATTTATTTAAAGAAGCTCAATTAGTCCAAGCAATTTACGGATAAATGAGAACTGCTGACGTATATCTGAGGGTGCGAGTTTTATCTGCTGCAATTGCAGTAATGAGAGTGCGAACAACATCGAAGTAATAACACTCCCTTACAGTTTTTGTCTTCACTTGCATGTTTCGCGATCAGTCTGCAGGCTTGCACACTCACACACCGAGGCACACACAAGTGCATCGGACCAATGTTTGCACGAAGCACACATTCGTACACTCGCGCGATCGAACGCGCAAGCACACGCATGCACGCTTGCATGTAATGGGGCATACGATAGTGCAAGACCATGTTTGTAGGATCATCACAGCCCGTGCACGCATCCCACTCAACTAAAGTTATTAATGGCCACAACTGTGAAGCATCAAACAAGGTTGAGAGGTATCAATGCGCAATGAATCCTTCCAACTGTTTTCCGCTGTAAACGTAAAACCTAGTGGTTTATTTTGTTCTTTCGCTGATACATCCATGCAGTATGAAGGTTTGATGGAGCAGTGGAAGAAGAGACGAATGGGGAGTAAGAAGAGATCAATCACTGAGACTTCATTCCATTCACACGCAGCTTTGCACAAGGGCTGAGGAACCTTGCTTAATGTTAACGTAACACCATTAAGTAAAACAATTCGTCTTATTAGACCGTCCCATATCATGCACTATCCTCCCAAATCATATACGAAAGATCAAAGCATCAGTGTTCAAAAAACGAGCTACAAAAGACGTGACAACCGGCCTAAGCCGGCAGTGTTTTTCTTAGTGCGAGCAACTGCTATGTCTGATATGAGAAGCATTTGTCAGGTTGAACAGAAGAATGGAGCAATAAACTTCAACAAGCATGTGTTTCACCGTTTGGCTTTTCCATCCCCAGTTTATTTTACTTTGCAAGGATCTTGCTCGCACGACTCCAGCACCATAATCGAAAACCCTATAACGGCATGTGACATGAAATTTCATGCAACTCAGTAACATGTGGGACAAACTTACTGCATGAACGAAAATTCAGATGGAAGTGACTCCGCCAAACCACCATTGTTTCCTCTCGAGTATGAAGGGAACATTTTGGTTTATGTTTGAAATAAGCCGAAGACTCTCTACATGGTATGGGCGCCTTGCATACATTGAAGAGTGTTAGCCTGCCCAGACGTGTCATGTTCGAGCATTATACAATAAGTTAACGAAATACAGAGTACTCCCAGTAATACCTGCATTCCTCGACTGGAACGAGAATTTAGGTGAACCATTTGGGAACCCCAAAGAACGCGATCAAGTGCGATCTCAGACATTTCGCGTATAAGGCTTCTCTCAACGACCCCTCCATCCGCTGTTCTGGGTGGATACAAACTTCCCGAACAGACTCCCTCTTACTCTTCACTGCTTTAAGTCGGAAACTGGGCAACAGTTCGCACCAAAAGATAAGGTAACCCATGAGCCTGAGAAGTGAGTATTGCTCGATTTGTAAAAGTTCTCTGATCGCGCGACGTAATCATTTCTGCTCTACCAATTAAATCGACTTCTCATTGTTCTTAATTAACTCCTGCACTCCTGTCTTGACAACTATAGTCGCTATGCCGACGTTACGCGTTAGCCTTACAACCGATACTTCCTCCTATAGGCGAATCATTCGCTGGCGAAGGCATTGATACGACACCCATCAATCACTGTAGGAAAAATGGAAGTAAACAGCGCATATTACGATAAGAATCCAATCGTAGGTTATTGGCAGTTATTTCATCCTCGAACTGGATAAGCCAGCAAACACACTCATCAGTAAGCATAACATTTAGATCAAACATAAGTGCACCGTGTTATGACCACCGTCCACGTCCACACTCCACGCCATGACTACCAGCAGCGCTCAGTTATTCATGTGGACGATCTTCATCGAAACGAAATCTGCTGAGCAACCACTTACTGCTTCTTCTTCGTGAACGAACAATAAACCTTCAAGCGCAAACATCCTTCATGAAATAACATTCTCTTGAAATGATCTATGCAACCCTTGGATCGCGTTAAAAACTTGCATTGGCACCCTCGCATACTGCTCTCTGAACAGAAAGCAGGTCGTTGGATCCAATCATATCTAACGAAATAACGGTTAAAATCGCTAGTGGAAAGCAAACGGCGACAGAGCAATACCTGACACTTAAAATTATTCTCATGGAAGAATGTTGATAGAGCCTTCAATTCGTGCTCCATTGGCGGATGCATCCGATCTACAGACCAAAAACCACAGAGGATAA
>JAARMF010000489.1:61060-85998 GCA_022844705.1 Toxascaris leonina | reverse complement strand
ACTCGCATCATCTATGCATATATAAAGATATGACCGCTTATTATTGCAAAATTTGTAGAAATAGGTAGAACACCATGATAGGCAATTTTGGTTTTATTTCTCACTCATCAGGCAAAATAATCTCGTTAAGTCCGTTTTTATGCTCGTCAGGATGGTAGGATCGTCCAACTTCACAGCAGTGAATATGGTACCGGCAGACGTATTAAATGGATTCTATTGGATGTGTTGTTCGCAATATAATGAGATAAATCAATGAAATAAACGTTAACTGCCACAACCGTAGTTTGAGTCGAGCGGAATGACTGGAACAGCACAACAACGCAGGCAAAGCTCAGTCGTGGCCTATTTCGCAATTACGAGCTGGCAAAGAGTTTGTTAGCCTCACCCCGTCCAGTTGCGTTTAATGCAATGAAGGTTATCAAAAAAAAGGAAAACGACTTGGCCTGGATTCTAGCCTACTACCACTGTTCATGAACGCCTTTATATTCGTCGTCTTTCGTCGGTAACTATGGTCAAGTGAGTACCTTCTACATCCTAACGCTATCCGTGACGAGTAGAGACGGGCAACATGAGCACCTCTGATTTTACATTAATGAGATGATGTGCAGCCAGTTGTTGCGAACAATAGATTCTATTCTTATAGAACACTCTTTACGATTGATCTGTGCTTTTCATATTCTTATTCTCTGCATAACTATTGTCTCGTTATCCAATATGCACTGAGCTGAGTTGATTGTTCTGTCGTCGCTTAGCTTCGTCAAGTCGTGTAATTGGCATTTCTTGCGAGTGATGCTTTTATTTCGATATACAAATTCTGCTTCGGCTAATGACGCTATGGCAAAATGTTAAAGCTCACAGCAAAATGAAAATAGGTGGTGGAAAGAGCATACATTCTTTTCGAGACAAGGCAGTGAACAATGCAAGCTATGATGAAACCAATGAATGAGATCAACCGTGTTGAACAAAGATTCTGACGACCGCTGTGCAGTGTTCGTTGGTTGATGCTCAGCGTTTGCAGTTTTCGCCCGTAATGATGCTGATAAAAATCCACGCTTTATTACTACGCGTCACTCTGATCCCGAGGTACTACGACCCTTACATCAGTTTCCGGACTAACCTCTTTACCTAACAGTGGTTATCTGTCGTCGGTCTTGAGTCGGGGCTATCAGAAATTAACGATTCCTATCCCTCTCCACGGTTGACTTAATTAATCTTCTTCTCTTTCCTTCGAATCATTTTCTTCGCCGCCTTTCTCGGCTAGAACTTTCTTGTAGACTGCAACATTTGTTAAGCAGCGAAAATGGCGATGTAATTCACAATCGGTTGCTGTTGCAGTCAAATCGATTCGCAATTAGTCGCATCCCATTTTTATTCATTCCATTTCTGCAAACTTTAGCGTCGTTGGAGTACAACGCACTCCATTTGAAGAAAACTGCTAGGAATCGAAGATTAAACGACAGTTTCACTAGAAAAGAATGAAGTGGTGACTATTGACATGAGGTGACAGGTGTTATTATGATTTAATTCGGAAACATCTGCGAAGTCTTAAGGAAAAAGAGTGAGCATGTGATTACATAGCGCTTTAAAGGTAAAGTTCTATGAGTGTGTAAAAGTTCATAGACATGCATGGAGAAACACAAAGATTTGATCGTTTCAATAACTGTGCTTTCAAATCCAGTCTATTCTTATAAAATTACCTGTCTGGTTTATGAAAAAAAAAAGAAGAGGGTGCTTTTGATTATAAATCTGACTCCGTCACTCTTTAAAAACCTCTTTTGCGCACTCTTTACGTCAATCATTTATCAACCGTAGAAATCACGGAAGCTTGTTTGAAGATGATTTAAGAAGCTGCAATGATTGTGTATCGGTAATCATTATCACCTATGAATGTACGAGTAGTCGCTGAGTCTATACTTATTTAAAAGATGTAAGATGAAAGTAAATTATTCAAAGTTCTCTCGGCTTTGCAGGAGTTTCTCTACTTGGTCGTGAAGTATGTTATTTCTTGGGTATGCTTGTTTATTTGACCACAGTAGTTCAACCGTATGATATGCAATACTTCTCGCAGTATTCCCATCTTCGGGAACAACGATGGCTGGACGTAATAGTCCCACAAGCTCCATTTGGGACTATTGCTCAACAATGGGCTGTCGAAGGAAGTGTCGATATGGCGCTTCTTATGTATTATTTTTTCACCAGATAAATAATTTACAAAAAAAAACGCAATATTCCAGCAAGAGCTTCTGGAATCTTCATCCTTTCATTTTCATTTGCTCCAAATTCTTTGTGCTTCATAGGAAAAAAAATAATTGTCACAAAAAATAATTGCCACAAAATTGTCATACCTAACAATAACAGAAGGTGGTGCTCATAAATTTTGAAGTGGATATAGTTGCATTCACAGTACATCATTTGCGACGAACTGCAAATGCTCTAGGCTTCTTGAAAAGGACGATGATTACTGCGAAGCACTGCCGATGGAAAGCTTTTGTTGGCGAAGCAGCATTAATGCACTCTCGATAGGTGCTTCATTGTACGAATATGCGAAATGTGCAAATCGTGGTGATCAGGTAAGACGTGTGAATATGTGAAAATGGCNNNGAAAATGGCTGCAATTTTACTGAGAGCAATATCTCAACATTAATCCGAAGATACTGATTCTACTGATGGCTTAACAACTGAGATATTGCAACGGTTGTTGAAGAAAGAAAGCTTTCGAAATGAAAGCTTTTGAACTTCGCCATAATAGTTTACTAAATGGAGGGAATTTGCTGCTGTATGCACTAGTAATATTTCGAATGGATTGAATCAGTATGACTTTTGAATTGTTCTGTACTTCAAGAAAGTGATTAGCCTTCCTAACATTGCCATACAAAGAGCGATTAGCAATGACAAACATATAAATCGGCAGCTTATAAGCTATATTACAGGTGGTGGCATTCGCCTGGACGATTCTCAAGACGTTAACGCCTTCAGCAACATTGAATTCGTTGTAGAAGCGAAAACAATCTCATTTTTGAAACTGTTTATGACACGGTTCAATGTAACAGCGAAGCCATTGAACTACAAAATGTGTGTTAACAATGGAAATAATTTTTCAAAAGAATAATAAAGGGACGAGGAAACGAGAAATACTATAGATTTTGCGTTCATTTTCACCGATTGGGAAGTAACTTTATTTGTAATGGACAAGTATTCAACACCAAAGTCATTCCAGAAGCAATGAGGAAAATCGTTTAAAATTCTTGGCACAAATCACTTGTTCTTAAGGAAAGAGAGCTGGTAGTTATGTTTGGAAGTATAGCAAGGCATTGAACGAATTCAACAAAAGTTCTCCTATGTTCAAAATCTCTGCAAATAGGACGTTCGCGGAAATCTTGTTGATTCCGTAATTTAAATCTTTTATATTATTTTGGCATTTTTCTTTGCATGTCTCGAGATGAAGAAAAGAAGAAAAAACCTAAGCATTTATAAGCATCCTCAAGACATATCGACTTCAGACAAGCATAAAGTGAAACACTATGACTTATGCAGGTTTGAAATGATGTATGATCTCTGATAAACATGGATGCGCATGCGAAAATTGAAAGCATCTAAATCAAAACATGAGAAAAGACACAACTTGGATGCATTCGTAAAAACAAGTCATTTAGGCGAACAATTAATGCTGCATTCCAATAATGCGATGTTAGCGTAGCGGAAAACGGTTGCGTTATTATTACAGATGAGAATCTGCTATAATCCCCTCTCATAAGCTGAATATTTCATATTGCCAATACCGGCGGACACTACAAGTAAATAAACCACTATGAAATGTATTTGCATCAGAGCAAGCATTTAAAGGTATCAATGAGTCGTGTTAAAATCTTATGAAGATTTAAAACGTTTACATCACAGCAGGCATATAAAATGATTTTCTTTCTAAATCTCAGATATATAAATAAATAAAGTACAGTGAAAGCTAGAGGCTTTTTCTGATTTTTATGGAAATCGGCACTAATTCGAAGAGACGTTCGAAGCGAGAGGAAGTTCATTTCACCACTATTATGCATATTGCATATGTTTTGGCAGTCTTTGAACGAACTACAGCAGATTTACCGTATAATTAATTGGAGGTNTTGAACGAACTACAGCAGATTTACCGAATAATTGGAGGCGGAAGATCCCGAAAAAGATATTGTTATGCAGATATCGTTTATGGTTCATGCCGGATATAGCAAGTCAATAACGAGCATAACAAGAGTTTAGAAATTTAGTATCGCTGCTAATTGCTTCACATAAGAGAAGTTTCCCATAGGCTGTTGATTGATATATGCATCATTAGCTGTGAAAAAGTGCATTGCATTTCAGATAAAACGAAGTGGAAACCGTTGTTAGAGGGAAGGGTCATTCGAGATATTTATCAATTGTTGGAGAATCGAAAGCCGAAACACGTAATATGCTTGTTTCGGACGACATAATTTTTTTCTTTGAGGAGGTTCCTGAAAGACATAAAGAATTTAACATTGATCGTGCACTAGAGTGGTGGAAATACACATATAAGAATGGTAATACCTTCGAATTTATGCAACCTTTTGGTGAATACGAGTGGTAACGTTCATATGGCAATTTTATAAATATTTACATCAGTGCACTAACCTCAATCAACAAAAGAGCTTGCGTATTCTGATGCACAACAATGAGCACTAAAATCTTGCAAACGCTTTTCGGTACAGCATATGTTGGCCCAACTTTCCATTATGTCATTTTTGAAGTAGATGTTGAAAGAATGGAACACTTAGTAAGTCACAGTAGGATACACTTCATTTGTGCAACTCTTCCGAAACTGTTGCCTCACCACCTAATAGTATATTCATATAAATGGGCACCACGGCGAACACACATGTGACCCGTTCTATCATATGGATGCTCCTTTATGGCGTTCAGATTCATAAACAACTGAGCCAATAATGCCATAACCTTTCTCACGCCAACTAATATATATAATATTGCAGGGTCAAGAGGAATGTATACATTGCGCTTAGGGAAGCGATCGCTGATCAGATATGCAGATTCTGCCATTAGGCCGATTTTGTGACGTTCAAAAATATCTTCACACAGTTGTGTGAATTAGTGTTGAGATCACGCAGTATCGCATCAGGTTATTGTCTAATATCTGTGCATATATATGAATTCATGTCCGTCGCATGTTAATATCTGCACTCATGCATGCCGATATTTTTCTCCATGATCCTGTTAATTCAACTCGAAGACTCCTCACCGAACATTCATGAATCATGATCGATAATATTGCACTGTATGGTAGCGCTCTGATCTATACTTTCTGCTCATCTAGCAGCTGAAAGAGTTCACTGACGGCTTAAATTCTTCAGATTTGCACTGCTTCCTTCTTGCTAAAAATGTTTCGTCGTTTTTTCTGACTCAGCAAAGTTTTGAGTTTGATGGGCGGAATGAAAAGGTGTCATATTTTTCTTCAGCTAGAAATTAAGTGTACGATGATGTCGGCTGTAATATTTTGACTATTTTGCATCTGAAATATTTCTCTGCCATCCACAGCTTCCTCATTGTAGAAACTCATCAAAAATACAGCGAAAGTGCAGTAGGACTATGGCATCATGTACAATAAAGTGCGATTTATTTATTAGAAGAATTCAATATCAAATGAAAAGGTGTTCGCGAGATTGAGAATCACTAATGCAATTAGTCGCATAGCTACATTACATAATTGGAGCAATATATCTTCAGAAGTACTTTGCTCGCTTTTCAACTACCCCAGTGAATATGTCTAACATAAGAGGGTTCGAAGATTTGAAGTTTGCATTCTGAGACGATTGTCTCAGCGAGGAATGTCGTCTTTGCAACGATTGAAATGAACTATTTTGGCTAACATCCATCCGGCATTAGAAGGTGTGCAATTAAGCTACAAGCAAAATTTGCGATAAGTTCTATCACAATCATTCATTCGGCGTTTTTCGCGTTCATGCAGAGTTGTCCGTAGATCTACAGTTCGGAAGCCCCGGAAAAGAGGGCCTATTCGTTGGGAAGCTAATGAGGAGCAGGATATCAGCGTCCTATCTGAATCAGAGTTCATGCTCAAAGAAAAGACCACTACGCAGACGTTTTTATTCGCTCTTGTTCGAATTCAACTTTGATAGGAATAGAGTATGTTGGAATGTTAACGATCGTTGAACATTTGCATATTTATGGCACATCGATCCACTGCGACTAGGAGATTGAACGACTGCCGCATTCTCATCGCTGCAAGGCACTGATTTTTTACTCGCAGCATTTCATTCTGCTCGAAAACTCGATCACTTTATGAGGCAGAACTTGGTGGATTGTGGCTGAATTATGATCACAGAAGCAGTTTGCACCCATGTTATCGTTGCGATTGTTTAAAGCATTTTAATGGCGCCTCACTATCAATGCAACTATGACACGGATTCTCTCTTGCAAGGAATGTTTCACAAATTCGTGAAACTGGTCGAAGAGTAGAGAAGAGGCGCATTTTCCTCTTTTTGCACCTCTAACCCCGGGCGCTTCCTCAGTAAACTCTGGAAGTCCAGGGACTGGGAACATTCGTGGGTGACAGGCCATGATTAACTCGGTGGCATGATCTTCAGTACCTATACCAACTGCTGCACTTTTTGCTTTGAAATGGCTAAACGTTCAAAGTTCAGGTTTGATTATGTCAAATAATTCAATAAATACTCTCCCATTCACGAGCATATCAGTGGAAAGTTCAAAAAAGGGCCGAATTTTGCTAGAAATCAAGGAATGTTGTGCAATCTTTTACTGCAGATCGCTGGATCTCTTAAAACTTCATGCTTATGAAGCATGATGCTGAGAATGGGCTCCATCAAGTCGACGAAATAAAAATTGCGAGGCAACCTTCGATGGCGATCGCATGAGCTGAATATGCTACCTAACGATTAACATAGAAAATGCACTTATGCTCGATGCACTTTGAGATTTCACTTCAGCGATCACCGTAACGACTAATTTCCACAAGATGCATTATGGCGGTGAGGAATATTTGGTCAATACGAACGGCCCAGGTGAACGAGTAAAAGAACAAAGCACAACTTAGCAGGTGGACAGCACTGAGGATAATTAAAGGAAAAATAGAATAGTAAATTTGCTTTTAGCAGCTTGCAAGGTGCTCGAAATTCGCTCTGAGATCAAATGAATTCTTCGAGTGCTCGTGCAGAGTTTGACAGCCACCTTAGTATAGTGCGAGCTCTTGATTTTGAATGGCAGAGCAGAAGATATGTGAGGTGAGGGCTGGAGCATCATTTCCGGTGACCATCGAAAATCTGTAGTAATGGTGCAAGAATTAACTAAAGATCACAGGACCACAAAATCCTTAAGAGGTGGATGAGGAATACGATGGAAAGAAGCTGGGAAACATGCATGATAGACTAGTTGAACGTTCTTCGTCGACTGTTTCGGAAAAAATAGGACATTTCATACTTACGAATGAGTCAGCCGAGCCCCGCACAAAGCCAGTAGTATGCCATTGAACGTAAGAGAGGAATAGGAAATGACGCCAATTTCTGCGAAAAAAAGTTTTGACGAAATAGCAGCAATATGATAGCAGTAAATAACACTTTATTAAGCGATTTATTAAAGAACAACGTTCTGTTGTTTCAGGATAGCCATTGAAATGTGGTAAACAAGACTTTATGGCGCATAATTACTAAAAAGCTGAGATGACACATCATCCATAACGAACAAACAGAGGCCTTGGAAAGCAAGAGAACTTTATGTTTTGGAGGCATGTGAAGTGGTGGTTGGTGGCGAAGATATCGCTACACAGCTGCTGAAACACAACGATGAGTGCCTTAACATTGCAACATCACTCTAACTACTTCAACAACTTTCCTCTCCTGGTGAGCTGCAAAGAGCACCGTCNGCGAAGATATCGCTACACAGCTGCTGAAACACAACGATGAGTGCCTTAACATTGCAACATCACTCTAACTACTTCAACAACTTTCCTCTCCTGATGAGCTGCAAAAAGAACCGTCTCATTACAAAAAAATGATGTCCAGGGTTATTTAGCGTGTCCTGTGAGTTGCTTGATGCGCGAAGAAATGAACCGTCGTTAGAAAATAACAGAATTGAAACAAACCTTGTGTATTCAAGTCACAACTTTTCGCTCAATGTGTAGAACAGTTTGACATCAGGTCACGTTTGGCCGCTATTTCGAAGCTAAGACATTTGGACGCTGGAGATGCTTTGGCGACTAAATACCCTAGCACTGAAACTTTAAAGCTCTAGGAGAAGAGGAATGGATGATACACCGTTTTGCGAATCATTCCTAAGCCAGTAGTACTGTAAGAGTTGTGATATAGTCGATGTGGGTGAAATTATAGAAGTGATAGTGGCACGACGATGTATAGTAGTGAGTGCGACCGGAAACACAGATTCTGAAGGATGTTAGGATTGAGATGTTGCTGATTTTAAAGTGTAGAATTTTATCCACTAAATGATGTGATGCTCTTTTTCGAAAGGCTCTAGAATTTATGCAAATTCTAACAAAGAGATCTTGAACAAGAACAACGGTCCTGAGCCCATCAGAAATGAGGTCACGTCGGCTTTACGTCATCACAGCGGATGATGTTTGGACACCTGATGTCTCTCATGGTCTCTAAAAAGGGCACAGGAAATGCGAGCCTCTAGAAGAACGACCACCACTAGCTGCACACCAGCTTTCTTGTCACCTTGTCTAGCACACACNGGCACAGGAAATGCGAGCCTCTAGAACAATGTCACCTTGTCTAGCACACATAGAGTCGCGAGTCCTCGTTGCCTCCATCACGTCGATTTGATGTTAGGCGTTGATAGAACAAAACATTATGAGGATATGCATGCAATCACGCATCACTTCTCAATTAAAAGTTGTCACATATGTCTGATTGCATTTCATGCTTCGGAATAACCCACGCTTCCATCATAACCCCCTTCAATTGAATCCTCAGACGCGATTATTTCTTATCGCAGTTAAGGAATTCACGGTCCCATTGAGTGAGGAATGCGAAGAAAATGAGATGGCTAAGCGCTTGAAGACCTTTTGGGATCAAAGTGTATTTCAGAATGCTGTAAATGAACTCTGCAAATTGGATGAAGTTCTTGCCAATACGCTTTCCGCGCTCTTCAGCGTTTGTGTGGAGGTGCTTCTGAGTAAGCAAGCAGCAGCAATGTTACCGTTCTACGGCAACCTCAATGTTGTCCACGCTCTGTAATCCAACCTGTAACTGCTTCCACCCTTTTGCCAGCTACACATCATTTATTGCTTGATGATTGTTCAGGTCGTACTGAATGTCTTGTATCTTGAGCATCATTCTTGTGATTTGGGCCTTCAAGGTTTCTGAATGACCTTACCTAGCACATTTTGCGCGGTATCCTAAGCCCGATTAATTTGCGTTCTTCTAGCACTCAGTTGCCCATAATTTCTGGTGTCGAGGCGGTTGTCAGATTCAGATGACGCCAAATTGGCAGTTATGAACTCGTTCCCGACCAATTCTCAACGAATTTCGGAGAAAAATTATTATGTTCAAACATTTTGACAAGACGATTATACTGAAGTGGTGTTGTAGTAGCTATTCCTGTTTCCACTTAATTGTTTCTTTCCGGAGCCGATGTCTGTCAAGAAAAATGTTAATAATCTAGGAGGTGGAATCAACTACTGTTTGCATTCAATGAAGTCAAGGAAGACTGCTCAGTTTCCTTAAGAATAATAGTTCAAATCTAATCGAATCATCCAGCATATCATGTTCAACAAAAACATCGATCGAGTTCAAATGAACTGCAACTGGGACACGAATGGGCCAAGAGCGTGATGCACATCTGGAACCACTCATTGTTTTCTTTACTTCAAATAATGGGATACTCTCCTTCCAATACTCAATTTGAGCAGATATGTAATCCGCGACGGTCATGTAAGTACCAGACCAATGTTCAGCTGAAGCACCTGACCCACACAGATATTTCAGTAATTCAGCAAGAAGTCTCGTGTATAGAGTGGGGGCTTCTTTCCGTTTTAAGTTGAGTTGCATAGAGTCATTTCGAGGGAAAGGATTTACATACATCGATAAACAAGAGCCTGTCACTTACTGTTAGTGAAAAATCTGCTCTCTCACGCATAATACGATGCTCAGAGTGTTCATTTTAGTGCAGCGGAAAGAGATATTTGAATCACAATCCGATAAAATGATTAGGGCTAAAACCTCATGGAGACTAAAGATGGCCTTCGAGCAGAGAGCTTGGTTTCATTAATCAATGTTTTTCAAATCATCAACCGGTTTGCAAAGATTATCGATTTTACTTTATCGGATTTACGGAATGATGAATTTTCCCTTGCGGGATTTTTGAAACTTCGCTCCTATGACTCGGCACTTTTATTTGAACATAGTCGCATGTGCATCCCAGTGATGCCTCAAACACAAAATGGGTCGAACATGTGGGGCGACATCTCACGAAAAATGTGCTAAAATTAGAAAGCTGAAGTTAGCTTGCGAAGGAACAGTAACTCTGTGTGTAAGCTTAGTCGTAACGGGCTAGCGATACCCTGTGCTCGGTTTTTAATGCTTTCAACTTACGTGTGCACATAAATCGACATAAAAAACCACGCATCGTCTTCACTGCTCCAGTGTTGCATTATGTGCTCACATGACAAAATTTTGTTCTTTGCTTAGGGTGCTCTTGTTTTCAGTTCAGATTCATTGTACATCTCTGCTTTGTCGCTAGCAATTGTGCCTCATTTCATTACACTAAGCCGGTCATATATCGTAGTTGGCTGTTTCGCTTAGCAAGCGACGGATCAGCATAACGACGATAGTTATGCACCTCTCAGCAGGTAAGATTAACGGGTCGTAATGAGCATCGGTGTCAGTAGTACTGTACATTCTAAGAAGAATTTATTGCACATTAAAGTATTGTGTTGATGGTAGCGCTACTTGCGATAGTCAACAATGTTCATGTCAATGTTCATAATACGATCAATGGCAATGTTTATAGTCGCAGTCACAGTCATGTCCGCATTGTATCAATGTTATTTGTGATGCTAGTTACAATGTTAAACTTGATACTGGTAAAGCCATTATTAGCAAGTAGTACCAGGCGGTAAGGCATACATCAACGACATGACTGGTTATGTTGACAAAGACGATGAGTGTAGCAGTAGTAACACTATTTGTTATTAGTCTTGCGAATGACGTTCCTCAGCTCTGCTATTTGAGGTGACTAGTGGCAATACTGTAAATATTAGGAGTAGAGATTGCTTATAGAACTTCTACTCATATTATGAGAGCCATATAAATTTTCCATGTAATAAGTGGTTTTGCTTCAGATACTGCTGATATCATATGGTTTGCATGTTAAGATTAATGCACAGCAAACGGAATTTGCCAACTAAACCTCACGAGAATAAAATATACGACGGTCGTCAATATGCGAACAGAAGAGACTGGCGATATGTGTCCGGAGTGGTTGGATGTAACCATCAGAGTAAGTTGGTTTGAGAAATCTTAACTTCTCTAATAAGTTACTAGAAAAACTCAGCTAAGAGATAATTATTTTGAGCAAAGAACGCATTTCATTGTGTCATCACTTTCACTTTCGTTGATCCAAAATCATTTTTTACAGATTTCTTTCCTTCACTGTTCGTCGTCCAACGTTAAAATTGCGATAACAACAAGCGTCTTATAAACAATAATCATATCATAAATTAAGCTATAAAGATAGAAATTATGAAAATTTTTCGACAATTAACGTCGAGTGTTTTATCAACGTGAGATCAACGATAAGCGAATTTTGATCTCTCATTGCGATTACATACGGTAAGTGATGTTCGTCTTATAAGTGCACGTCTTTTTGTCGTTTCCTTTTTCTCAGGTGTCTATATCTGTCAGCAAATGCGCTGACGGATATAGACACCTGTGCGCTGAACCACTCAATTATCAACGACTTCTTTGAACGGGGGAAATATTACTTTCGAGTCAATAACATAACACCATTCATGGAATATGAGCATGAGTAAGTGAACACAATTGTTATACAAACATGACCTGTATCGGCCCAAACGTAAATGTAATGTGCCTATTTATGCGCTATTCAGATGGTTTCAGCTCTTATTTTATATGCTGTCCTTTCGCCATATCGGCAGTATTCATCGCTTTGCTGCAGTGGCACAACCGTGTGGCCTTGTCCGTATCATTTGAGCTATAAGCGATGAAGTGCCTCAGCAAGTTTTTTTTTTTTTCATTCGGCGCAACGCGTCTGAGGAGGCTGTCAGGAAATGCGATGATTTCATTCAGGCATTCGTTGTTTATTTACACTCCTTTTGTCGCATCGAATCGGAACTGCTAGTCAGCTATAGTTCCGAGCTATATAAGTGAACATTTTTTTTGCTACTTAATTAAACCCGTGTTTCCGGCTATCTATTCTAGTTGGCAGCATTGAACGATCACCGCAAACAATTACATTTATCTCATTCACTTCTTAACTATCGTACGAAACAATGCACTTATTTTACGACCATATGAAAGGCGTAATGCTCACCTTGAAGTCGAATAGAAGCTCAGAGTGGAACCAAAAATCATGCAGCTTTGTTATCGATTCAGCACTTCGCATTGTGCTTGTCATGAGCACCCCGTTTAATTTAGTTTTGAGGCATACACTCAGATCTTCCTTCTTTTGTTTTTTTTCCAAATCTTCCTTCCTTTCTTCNCTTTGTTTTTCTCCAATTAGAGTTCCAGAACGTTGCATCCAATTAGTTGACAGCGACTGATTTGTGAATTTCATTGGATCAATCAAAAGTGTAGAAATGTCGAGTGAAACTTGCATTGTTTAAGTGAGCTAGACTGGAAAATATCGTCAAAGTTGATAAGTAATAGTTGCAAAGAGGAATATTAACACCGATATGTTTCACATAGAGTGTAAAAAGACGACGTGTTTGCGTGGAGCAATCTAAGTAAGAAGCAGACGGAAGAAATGTTTGATGGGCAGTGAATCATGGCTTCTCGATTTGTAGTTATCGACTTCATTAGCACTTTCATGATCAATTTCCCGCAACGAAAAACGGACGCCACAATCTCGCGTTGTGAGTTTCAATAAAAACTATTGCAGATCATCGAGCATAGTGCCGTATGACGATTCGCATCGATGACAACACTGCAACCAATACACATCACCGACTCTATCCAAAAGTCATCAGCGAACATCTGCTCGAACTTCCCGTTGAGCAATTGAGACGGATCGCACATACCAAAGGAGTCAACTCAATTCAGCGAGAAACGAAACACTTCTCCTGTACGGAAGAGTGCGCCAAAAATTACAACTGTTGAATGGACACTGCGCGTGCGACATTAATCATACTATCAAACCGGCAATGCAGTGATGACAATTTGCGGAAATCAGAGTTCCCTCCACCCTTCTTACCTCTTGGTCCCTTCTTACTTCGCAGCGCGTTCTCTGAGAAAGCGCTTTCGTTGCATTTGATAAGGAATTTAACATGCCGATCGCGCCAGTAAGTGGCATTTAGGCCTGCGAAATGAAGAGTTCAGCAGCGAAATTCAAATACTGATATTCCATAGAATGCAACCTCAAAGTAGGCCGGGAGAGCACTCGCTATGTAGTGTTCTTCGTTTAAAACGCGAGATTACGAGCTTATTATGGTAGCAAACATTATAGAATAGTATGGCAACTTACGAATTGTGCTGAACAAAATTTTTTTGCAGACAGCACAACGCTTCATGGCCCTCTTCGCCTTTATCAAGGAAAAGGATTTGGCAAGCTGTTTTGGGGGCTCGTGATGGCGGCCGCCTTTGTCTTCCTTTCACTCCAGATCAACATCCTCGTAACCGACTTCCTATCGCATCCCACAACAACATCGGTCTCGTTTGTTGGTCGAAACGCGCTAACGTTACCAGCAGTTACCATATGTAATTACAATCCAATCAAGAAAGATTACATTCGTTGTAAGTTTTATGGTTTATTGCAGTATCGCAGTACGGACCAGCTGAGTCCTACTTGGGAAATGGCCTCATAAGAAGTTCAGGTCTCTCGTGCTGTACATGCCCACTTAGCTTTTTATTGCAAGTTGTGATTGGAGAATACAGTTGGCAGAGAAAAGTTCGGTAGTAAGTATAAAATTGGTAGGAATACTGTAAAAAAACATTGCAGGAGGGTGCAAGTCTCCACTAGAATGATGAGATAGCTGACGTGACAGCTATTGTTTGCTGGGAACAACTTACAAACTCCGCAGAGCCATAAAAACCTCCAAAGTATCCAGAAAAAGGGTTTTAAGCAGCTATCGAATATCGGTTTACGAGAGTTTGCTGAAGACTAAAAGAAATACCCTATCAAGTTGATAAGGGGCGAAATAAACTATTGACGTGTTTGAAGAAAGTTTTCTTCCAAGGCCTCATATTAAACTATGTCACTAGTAATTGGCATCAGTCGGAAAAGATCTTGCGATTATTTTGATTCAATGCTGCTCGTCCCAGGAAATATGGCCGAGCAGAAAAGGAAACTCTTAAAAAACCCAAGATAATCTGCGCCCAAAATATGCAAGCCGCACATTTGATAGAGGGCCAATTCGTCCAGTTCTTCGTAGTTTCCTTGATGAAGAAAAGGGATCATAAACAAAAACCGCGATTCATGAGTATCATTATGGTGATGAGACAGCAGAACGGATGATGTCCTTCAAAAACTACGTAAGCGCTGTCCTTCTCACTGCTTAATACAAGGGAGCCATATTTTCTTTCACACCATAAGTGGCAGTAATTTCAAAATTGGCGAATATTACCGAAATTTCGCATGGTGATCAGCTGAGGGATTATATTAAATCAATTTCTTAACGAGCTAGTTTTATGGGCTTTTTGATGAGAATTTTTGTGGAAAATGATTTGTGGACACTTTCATGCTCAGGAAAATGGTTCACGGTTCTTTCCTTCTCCATGTACTGTGATTATTGATTGCGGGGCTTATAAGTTGATTTGGACTCTGCAAGGTATCAGCGGTCAACTTGAATTTTCGTTCGAAAAATTTCAACAATCCGAAATTTAATATCCTTGATGACATTGTTGTTTCTCAGGCGCATAATACTAATAATATGTATTACGTTGTTTGTTGTTATAAACCATGGGATGCGCCGAATCAGATATAGATGTTTTTACTGACGTTTCGGCTCATTGAGCCATAATCATAGTAACAACCCTCAAACTTGAGTAATTAAACCGAAATTTGAAAAAAAGTCCGAAATTTGTTGCATTTCCGTGCAATTCTAGTCTGAAAAGTTTATTTTTGAGCGATTTTGGGAATTCCCAAAAGATTTCCAGAGGGCATCTAAGAGACATCACATGGATCCAAGTGCAGCGAACATGAGAAAAAATCAAATCGAATGCATCAGGCGGGTTTCAATTTCTTTGTCGGTTCTCGTCTCCATGCGCCGAAGGCGCGAAACTGCTGGAGAGCTTGAGCAACCAAGGGCTTTCGAGGCGAGCAAAGGCGTTATCAAAAGAGATTTAACTGGCAAGATCGTAATCTTATGATACCGTGTGATATGCAAGCAACTGATAGTTGAACAAATAATTCAAACTTTGAAAGATTCCGCCCGAAAGATTCCGTTAGAGCGCCTACAAGACGGCGCAATTTTTGAAGACATCGAAGTCGTAACAAATCGAATTACGTGAGATTATCCAGTGCCATGTCACCCAATTCCAAATATTTGATCATTGCAGCCAATATTCTGACAGCAACATTTTCGCAATGATATTGAGAATATAAGTTGCGATTCAAGCGTGCAGATTCACTGTGCTGTTGTTTACATTGCTACATTGCGATAACCAAATATGAACTGTACAACGATGTCCATCCTACTAATAAAAGGCTCCCAGAAGGTTCCTATCTAGACCAGCGACTTTCGAAAATGCCCTTGAAAGTCCCTAGTGTCATATAGTGCTCCCACTGGATGAGACAGAATAAGCTTCAATACGCGCCGAAAACAATCTGAGCATTTCTCAACACCGGAACGTTTCTTCATCGGGTCGCATTAAGTGTCTCGGCTTCTTATCATTTCTTCTCATTGCGAAACGAAGTGAAATTCTACGTCACTGGTGGACGTGTAACGCCAAAATGAAATCTGCGGAAGAATGATATTGCTAAGTTGCTTTTTGTTTTCATCAGTTGATACTGATCGTTAATTTGTTGCAAGCGAGATTAAAGATACAATCTTTGCACTTGTGAATCAGAAGTGAATGCAGTGCTTTCACGAAATGGAGACTTGCAGCAGCTGCGCACAAAAACGAGAGTTGCTTCCTTTGTCACCGATATGAAGAGCTCATTAAGGCGCAACAAACAAGGTTCTCCCTATGGGATCAGTAAATTCACAGAACTATAAACATGTGATGGTTATTTGCATCACTTCCACAAAGTGGAAGTGATGCAAATAACTAATGAGGTAGCTCAGTGTTAAGAAAGGAAGGAGGGACGATATAATGTTAGGGGAACTCAAATCCCTCTCTTCTGTCTTTCCATCGTTGTGAGATGGTTATGCGAACGTTGCTCACTCAATTCCTTAACACCCGGTGAGGTCAGATCATCTGTACGCAGATGAAAAACGCTGGAGCTGATGCGAGAAGATTACTAACATAAGGGAGGCTCCATAACGAATGCTGCTATCACTTCTGCAAGTAAAAAGAGTTCAAAGCTCAGAAAATAACTTGCGCAGCTTCTCTACATGCGAAAGGATTGAAGTTGTAACGTAAGCTGCGCTTAAGCATCAGTCGCTTATGTGTGAGAACTACAAGATTACGAACATCAGCTGCGAACTGGAAACCGATTAAGCATATGAAAGCATCTGAAAGATATCATAGCTATGCACTTGGGCTTGAATCTTTCATGGATGCGCACTACCTCCTACACCAATGCGTTTTGAAGAGACAGCTCTTCGGGCGTATTTTGCGTTGTACTTCATCAGCCGTCTGCAGTGCTGTGCCATCGGAAGGTGCTATCAACCACTTCAATTTCTAAAGCCAGCAGTGAAAAGAACGAATCCATGAACAATGGATGGCATAATTTTGCGGAATAATGATCACGGCTTAAGGAAAAATCCATCGAGTGGGTTATGAAGTTCGTTCAACTCTTCGACGTTTTTGATTTAAGGAAGCAAAACTTGCATGGATGCGTTTACTTCTCTGAGGGAAAAAGGACAAGATGCCGTTTCGGTCTCAGTGGCACCCTCATCACATGTCGGAATTCTCCCACTTTTGGCAAGTTTCTCAAAATCTGGAGTGCAAATACGTGGCAGCACCAACAGCAGACGCCTTGCCCATGCAGGCACATGCGTAAACGACGCATAGAAACCGAAACTATTGCTTCTTTCAAATTACAACGGGAAAGCGCATTACAAGTTTCTCAAGTAGATTTTGAAATCCATTAATGTGCACAACATAGTATCACCATCATGAGTATTGTAAAATAAGAAGCGCAGATGAAGCCGCATACAAATGCGGCACCGCTTGCATACAACCGCTGTATGCTGCAAATCAGCTGCGTTATTTCTAGGCTACACGCAGTCCTTTCACCAACTACCAGTTGCAGCAAGCAGAAACATATTGTAAAACGTAACAGCAGTAGCTAAATCAAGTTGCACTACTTCAATACGTACTACAGTGCGGTAGTTCGGGAGAATTCCAACCGTTCGGTCTTTAGTGCTCAGCGACTTTTCCCACTGCACGAGTCATATCGGTGGCAGAATCCGCAGCACCAACAGCATTTTGCAATGGCCACTCACCACACTTCTCCAGAACTTTTACAAAATTGGAATGTGTGCACCAATAATTTGGCATTTCAATCACTGCTTATTTGAATGGATTTGAAATATGTATATCCATAATCCCGTTCATTTGGAGAGCATCATATATGCATGCAAGCATATATATGCGTCTCCTCTTTTACCTACGTATCCCACAATTGCAGTTTTCGGGTCGCTGAAGCAAAAAAATTTCGTGGTTGTGGGCTAAACCGCTGAATCATCGGATAGGTGGGCGTTTAAAAAGATTCACTGAAGCCAGATAAAGAAGAAGTCACTCAATGTGCCTAAAATCCACATGCATTTTTGAAATCGGTGGTAATATTACCTCAGATTTAAGGAATTGCAAAAGTGAGAAAAAACAGCCATTAGCGACCAGGAACGAGCACTGCAATGAACCAATATATGAATGTATTAGTTTCATGTTCTTCGAGCTCATTGTCCACATTTCCTTGCTTGTCCAGATGTTAGATCAACGCTGCAGGATGGATTCTGTCCAGTTTTTTCACGGTTGCCATAGCTTCGAAAATATCGACAGGACGTTATCTCTTTAGAAATAAGGAAACTTTGAAGCGATTACTCCTCAGTAATGGAGAAAGCTTGGGTGAAGCAGAGAAAATTTGCAGATTTAAACGAGTCAAGCAGTGGAAAAGGTTTATTCACCCAAAATTTACTCCGATACATGATTATCGCCTATACTCAAGTGGAGGATCTCTATTTGCACGCAGATAGCGAATCGCTGCGATTGGGCAAACAGGATTACGACATATTCAAAAGTGCATTCACTGAATACAGCTTCAACATAGAAAACTTCTTTGCACACTCTGGGTGAGTTTTTGGCCATTTCGGCATTTGGTAAGTCGATAGAAGAATATGAGAGGAGAAGTTCATATTCAAGGTGTCCACAAACATTCCTCAACATCATTGACAATCGCTGAAAAGAAATCAACAGGAAAATTTGACTGCTTCAATGTTTATCACTGAGCACTCGATTATAATGGTTTTTTGGCACGTTTATCGCATTAAAAATTTGCAGCTTCACCTGTGCCGAAATGCTTAAAGTTTGCTCACTGGGTGGCATCAAATTCGATTGCTGCCGTATGTCGAGGAGGATACTCACTGATCTCGGATGGTGTTTCGCTTTTTCGGTAGGGGACATAACTATCAAGCAGAGACTTCCTGGCATCTTCAATGGGTACGTTGCTGTATTCATCGTTCACTAAATAAAACGTTGAGAAGTATTCATTGAAAAATGTTTTTGCTCGATTCGTTTTGCAAGTGAGCGCAACAGCGAGATTGTATTGGAAACGAAGACGGAACAACTCATTTGTATGCAGTGAAACGTTCTTCGCACACTTTTGGGCCGTTGTGGATTAATTTTTCTTTCAGCCTATATTCTTATCATTGTGAAACCTCTGGAGAATAGAGCTAACATAATTTTTATGCTTGAAGCCATCAGAAGTAAACAAAACGCAGATACATTTTTTGCAGTCTGCAAGTGATCCTGGACGCCGGAATAAATGAGACAGTCGACATCGCCTACACTAAAGGTGAGAGTTGAAAATTTACTGACAGACAAGCACCATGAACAACACTTGGATTGTTCGCAGTGTCGTATCTGTGAAAGGAGGTTCGGACTCATCAAAATTCGGAGTTCACTTTAAGCTCGAAGCTCATTCGAGCGCGAAGCCTGGAGTTCATTCGGAGCTGCTTCTTCGAGTCTAAGCTATCAGCGCGTCTTCTCTGAGAAATTCTACCAACTGTGATACTGTGTTACCTCTTTGCATATAAACCCTACTTTCAGGAAGCGCAATTCCAATATTCTCAAACAACATCGAAAACGGTTTCCGAATCTATATTCGCAATAGGCATGAGCTCGCCTATTCATCGACAGAAGCTCTCACTCTATCGCCGTCTTACAGGGGATATGTGGCTCTTAGCTTGCAAAAGGTCTCTTTAGTCTCTAGATCAAGATGCAACCACACGAATCAAAATATTGCATCCTTTCCTTTGGAATGTGAAGCTTGACGCAGAAGCCACGCTAGGTTCATCTTGGTTCCACAAGTTGCTGTTTAAAAAACTTTGCATGCAGCGTTGTACCTGAAATATCGAGATTTCTTGCGGAGTGCATACAATTGCTTGGAGATTTCAAAAACACTTTTTTAAGTAAAAGCAAATGGCCTATCGTATCAAATGAATAACGCTCACAACGGGGATTCCAATGTTTGTTGACGTCATTTGAACATACTTATTCATATTTCCACTTGTGTGGCAAAGTTAGTGATGGGTGCGCACAATGAAATTATGTTTGAGCAAAAGAGGAGACTTCTCTAGCTTCTGGAGAGTATTAGATTCGGAGATGATAAATCACGCATCTGCAGTGCGGTCTCTGTAGAAATCGGTGCGAACTTCTGAACTTGAAAGGAAGTTCATATTCAACTCGTTAGCTAGCAAAATAATACACCGGGTATCGCTCAGAACGATTCTTCAAGCGATCCGGAAATACACGGCCAACGTTCTGCGTTGTAGGCAATAAAATGCTTGATTTTGCCACAAGACGTTGACCATTCGCCTATAGAGGACATGCCTTTCATGCCTAGTAAACGCATGCTTATTATATCTATGAGACTCGTGCAGAAAAATGACCCAGAGAGTAGGATCTCAGCCGTGGTAAGAACTGCTTCTTGATCCATCACGTAAAAATTCCGCAACGCCGCTAGGCCAAACTGTACTTCCGAGTGAAGCCCGAACGCGAAAAAATGTAGAGCTTAGCTAATGATTTTGAACGGTTTAGAACGGACCACCTTTCCAGGAAAGACATTCTTCGCATTATCTTCAGCTACTCAAGCAATTAAAATCAAGGATGTGACTTGAATTATATCCTCAACGAAGACTACACGTCAGTTCCCGCTTGCAAAAAACTCAACTCCGGCCGCAGCTTTGCTCCCCTGAGAACGCATGTCTTCAGTGGTTCTTCAGTACAGAAGCTGCCGGAAGCGCCTGTCCCTCCCACTTCCCCCCCCCCCCCTCACCTCACCTCCCACATCTCAGCTCTTGCTATCCCGTGTTACGGAAACACAGGTCCATTTGAAGGTCGAGCGTGACATTACTTTTACCCAATTCTCGCAAAACATTTCTTTCGTCGCTGAGGTTACGNTTCCCCCCCCCCCCCCCCCCCCCCCCCCCCCCCCCTCCCTCACCTCCCACATCTCAGCTCTTGCTATCCCGTGTTACGGAAACACAGGTCCATTTGAAGGTCGAGCGTGACATTACTTTTACCCAATTCTCGCAAAACATTTCTTTCGTCGCTGAGGTTACGTATGACAGCGTCAGGCAGCGACACCTTCAGTCCTGAAGCGCTCTAACACTTACCCAGTTATCAAGTAGTGTGACTTTTATTGAAACAAATATTTCTAGCCAGTTTAGCCACCTTTCGATTTAATTTTTGCCCAGAAGCAGGGCACTAAGGAAGCAGTATTATTTCAAATCTCATATGCTTGGCAAGGAAAAATGGGTGACCAATTTGTTACCACTTCGATCTATTGGTACTGCTCTGTGCTAGAGTTGCAGCAATATCTGGAGCTGTCATTTGCCGTATCAGTTAGAAAATCTCGTATGTGACCGCCATCGTTTTGCAGTTCCATTTTCTACCCCCAGAAAAATGGGGGAACTGCACGAATGAGTGGCCTCCGAATTCTGCGTTTCGAGCCTATGGTCTTCCATACACAGCGCAGAACTGTGCATCGCTCTGCCAACAGGTTATTTCTTACGCATTTTCATTCATCAAGTCTTATCGATTTCCTCTTGCCCTATCTTTTCATCCTCTTTGCAGCACTATTTCTATTTCGAGTAACGTTTCAGGTGTATTACGAGGAGAAGATCAACTGTACTCCAATGCTATACAGCATTGGCAATCGTATGTTTCTTTTTAGCTTCATTAATAGCGTTAGTGCAGGAGAGGGCGCATGCTTATGAAAATTATATAGTATTACAAAATTCAAACAGATAAAGCACATTCTAGTGCTCTTCAGGATGAGCTATATGGTCTCTTGAAAGTGTTTGGCAAAGAACACGCGATGCTGATGTACTTCATGTCCACTTTCTCCTCACACTCACAGAAATTGTAACAAAATGCAAGCTATACCCTGATGTACCCTAGACGGTTATACGGTTACGGGCTGTAAATCGGAACAAGGGACTCCAATGACGATGTTGGCACTAAAGCTACCGCATCATATGCATTGCTGCCATTGTCTACTGTTTTGATCTTCATGGATGGGTCTTCAGAGAAGAACCGCACTAAACTAATTTTATGAGTAGCTCGATTTGCTTAATTGCGGTTGAATGTTAAGGAGGCATATCCGGAAATCGAGAATGCCAAAAGAAATCAAAGAACAAATTCATAACATTGTAGGGAAAAGACGGATAGAAAGCCACCTCGAAAAAGGAACAGAAATTTCCTCGTCATAGTCTAGCTTCGAGCGATTATTACTCATCTCAGACGATAAAACTATCTATATTCGTAAACTTTGAGACAGTACTGTTAAAAGTCAAACGTAATCAGGGCATACATACTGGTTCAATGCATCGTCATTTTCAAGGCAAATGCACAGGTGAGGAAACAAACAGACACCTGCATTCCCGAATGATGGAATCGAGTATAATCTAATTGCGGTAAAATCTCTTTTAGCAATGTGTAATCCAGAAATGTTATCTCCAAATGCTATCCATGTAACATTCCGAGCGGGGCTACATATGCACCCATGAGCATGCATCTGTTATTTGTGATATCGAGACAAGGGTGTACTGCTAGCACCATAGCCATAATGCCATTTCCTCGACAACAATCGTTAGAATTAATACTCATGTAAAAATTTATTAATACTGTGTGCAGCAGACGTATTATTTCCACGTAACAATCAATCCGACAACATTGCCTTGGCATTTTCTTCACTGATGTAATATTCCGGCCACAGAATTCTGGAACTTTGTGGTTAATTTACCATATGCACAGACGAGCATTAAAAAATGTCGCAGTGTTTAGTTTATGCTGGCTTAATCTGCTTGTTTCTCAGATTGCTAGCTTGCAACTATGAATGGTCAAAGTTTCCGTAGTACTAATGCCCTATAGTAGAATTGTATATCAGCCGATACCAGGATAGAATTCATTTATATGTTCCTTCACAAGAAACATCACATTCCTGCTTCTATTCGAACTTTGTCAGATTCTTCTCAACTTAGGCAAGTACACTGCCTAAGTATTTCTTACATGCCTAAGTATGATAGGGTATTTTCAGCTAATCTTACCACTTGTACGCCGAGCGAGTTGCACGATTTCATGCTTGAGGGTGAGCACATTTTTTTTTTTTTTTTTGGTAGTGAACTAAATGGCCTATCGAAATACCTTTTGTTTATATTATCTGACGTCTTATCTCATTTGCAGCCATAACCTAAAAGTATTCAAATTATATTTATATTCGCTCAGTCACATATGTGATGGAATTGGCGCCTAAATTTTAAAAAAAACCGAGTTTCACGATCATTTCCCATTGGACATTTGTAAAATCTGAATTAAGAAACACTTTCATAACCACCAGTATTCTTGCCATTGCTCTTGGTGCCGTATAAGTTGAACAGGTTTCTTTTGCAGAAGTAGATACGCATGAGTTGGTTTACTGCGTCTCATCTCAGGAGCAAAAGTTACGCGACTCTGCTATAGTGTTTCATAGTTTGCTTAGATGATCGGTACAATGAACGCTGGAATGGCACGATTCGCTTATGAAAGCCAACACCGGTATTTCAGTTATGGATCGTTCGAATAATATAAATGGGCCGGAATGTGAGGACAACATCTGCCCAACGTCTTGTATCACTTACACGTATTCTTCCTCGATTTCATACGGACAAGGATTTTCCGAAAGCGCCCTTAAGTGGCTTCAAACAACGAACAGCGAGTGGACTGAAGGCAGGGTGAAGTGCGTCCTTTGCAACGCTTGGTTGAGATTGTGATCCAATTCAGCAAATTATGGAAAGGATGATGGGATGATGGAGAGGAGTAACCGAAGAACGGTATTTTAGAATGGACACTGTGCCTCTAAGAAATGAGTACGTAGTCTTAAATTGCAGCTACGGGAGCTTTCTCGTTGCTACAGCATGAATGCTTTCAAGATATTGGAAGAGGATTCATCGAGAATTGATTGGGCAGAAATATGTAGAATCTACCGAATATAAACACAGAAACAGAGCTTACAGTACAACGTTCTTCTAGAAGTATGTGGGAAGTCATTGGTGGTCAAGCATTAAATTGAAGTTGTTTTGTGATTAGAAAAAGATTGTTATTTGTTGACGAAGAGAAAGCAGTGTGGAAGAGAATGGCCCAAGAAAAGAGGTCGGAGCACAAAATTTCCCCCGATTGAAACGTCATTGCAAAATTTTTTTTCCAAATGCTATCATAAAGTGGGATGGGCATAAATAGTTCGGTATTGGTAATGACAATCGAACATCGATCACACGTTTCCTTAATTATCAATCAGGCCACCAAGTAAGATTCGCACTTCACATTTGGTGATAAGAAGTTAGCATTCAGAGAGTTGCAAGTAGGGAGCAAACAATGGAAACAAACGGCACTATAAACGGGAGTTATTTTATTAGGTTATGCTGTTTGTTAGCAATAGGTCAAGCATACTCTCTCGCTTACTAACAGCACTCTATTAGTGAATCGTACTTTGCTGCCTGAAAATGTACCAATCAACTCCTGCGAGTAGGCACAGTTCTGTGAAGATAGCAAGAAACATGCAATCACCAATGATGGCAATTGTTTTGTCCACAACGGGAAGCTGGAACATAAATTTCTACAGTTTCCGCGTCCCAGTTATCACTTGATCACTTGATTGACCGGACTATCGAGCGTCGATGACGCTGCCGGTCACAATGCGCTTCCACTAGGGTACTGAGACCCGTGGTTTTGCATTGTTGTAGCCAATAAGTGACGCCACCCCGCTGGCCAGGCGAGCAGTCCTTTTCACCGCTTACAAATGATCACATTGATCACATTGAACAGCTGTGATTTCATCGATTTCGTCGTTGTCTCCATCGATGCAGCTGGCAATTTTTCCATCTT
>JAARMF010000489.1:6890-60180 GCA_022844705.1 Toxascaris leonina | reverse complement strand
CGGAACGATTACGAGTCAACAAGCGTTGTGTTCGTGTGTAGGTGCTTTAATTGCCACATGGTCTGGTCTTTTGCTGACGATTTTTTTTTTTCAAATTTGCTGAACGGAATAAAGGTTGAAGACACGATGCTATGGGTGAGAAGAAATTTCGCTCACCTGTCATCACAAGAGTGAACAATCTTGGATTGGTCGAAGAGGACAGTTGTTAGAATGCTTGGAAAGATGAGCTAAACTTCAGGAGCAAATCTCGACTCTGCCCATTTAACCTCAAAAGATCTTAGGCAACAACTGAGTGGGCAACATAATAAGGGATTTCTCTGCATAATTAGGCACTCATGGTAGAACAACGTATGTATTTGGTCAACCGATATAAGACAGGTCAATTTCAGCACAAATTTTGCGGTTCTCAACGTATTTTATCGAGAGACGACATATATAGTCAACGAGCAGGTACAATCGACCTCAGTGGCGAACGTGCTAAGTGAGTCAGAAGCCCTAGTAACTGCTTCCTTTTTTTATATTAATACGCTTCAGCAGGAAAATCGCTTTTGCGAAATGTTTTCCCGGCAGAATGGCATCATATTCAGATACCTTTGAAAGGAATGTTATGCGCCGTCTTATTAATCAGATTTTTTGGAGCGATGTCAAATATTTTTGACGAGATAACCCCAACCTCTGCTAAATTCGAAAGGAAAAGTTAGCTGGTGACGAGATGTCGGGTGACCGGGCCATTTTGGATGGAAAGAACAAATTCAGCGATTGTCGATTCACCTGCAATCGTTCGCATAAGCCTGGCAGAAATGCGCCTGTGGGAAAAGACATCATACGGTGGCAATTCGGGAAGGCGTAAACGATATAAGAAAAATGGAACTTCTCCGGAGAATGCGCCTATATATCTATATTTGTTGGCCTGCTTGTGCATATGTGAATGTGGGAAGCTTGCGCATGAAGCTATCTGTTGCGCGCACACACGCGCTCTACACACACGCACACAGTCTCGCATAAATCTCTCCTATCCTCTCAGGCAGCTGGATGTCGGAATGAGCTATCACGAAAGAAAGTGAACGGTCGTTCAACTAACGTTAAGTGGTGATTCCGTATTAATTTCCTTCTTCCTCTTCGTCCCAATTCAACAAGTGACCACTTGAAGAACTTTTACGATTTATGCTG
Source organism: Toxascaris leonina (assembly GCA_022844705.1). Taxonomy (NCBI): domain Eukaryota; kingdom Metazoa; phylum Nematoda; class Chromadorea; order Rhabditida; family Ascarididae; genus Toxascaris; species Toxascaris leonina. The sequence goes on along the minus strand of JAARMF010000489.1, from coordinate 59,010 downwards.
CATTCGTGTAAGATATGGTTTCCAACGTTGCCCTTGCACTTCGTTGTGCTGTTTTTTTTCCAATTCTCGATCATATTTACGAAGCATGTGCTTTCATGTGTCCCCCGATATGCATATGTGCAAAAATTATGGGAGTGCGAAAGAGTGGAAGTGGAGATAGTGCATATTGCAATAGAAGAAGCAGAAAGGCGAAGAATCCACAAAATGACAATCCGAATGAATAATTAGCACACCCCGTTTAATTTCTACGGCAGGAGAGATTGAGGCGCCTTTGCTACATTTCGAGGATGAAGCCGTGAATGAATTGGGGCATTCTCAATAGCTGATTTCCATACCCATGTGTGGGTAGCATTTTTTTTTTTACTAAGATGATCTCCAGATTCATGCAGCTCACGAAGAAGAATCAGATCGAGCGAATCAAACGAGGTAATCTCTGAAGTGCAGGTCGAAGCCATGTACATAGCAGCAGATTTGAGCTTGCAATAGTTGAACGATCAATCTCAATCTTATCCCGCAGGCCACAAACACCATCACATCAGTGAGAAAATTCCTCCCGCTTTGCAAATAGGGGAAGCAGTGGCTGGAGTCCGAGTGCTCAAATCTCCTACAATTTTTTGAACATTCTTCCCCGCACATGCAGATGTAGTTCAAGGCGAATCTGACTCCGGAGACGCAGTTGGCTGGTCGGATGTTTATGTGAAAAGCACAGCATTTTTCATCGAGACCATTTAAGTGCTGCATTTTTTAATCCAATATTGAATGCATGGAAGTACGTCTAGACGAGAAGGAAGTCAAGCAGAGGTCACGCGAAAGGTCTAAAATTCTTATTGTATTGGCAAAGAGCCTGGTATTATGCTGAATTTTTCTGGAGCCACAAGTAATGTATGCCAAGTAGAAGGAGGCCTCAAACATAGCCTGTTTTCTCGGCTGTAGAGACTATGTGTAACAATTGTTGTCTTCCATTTTCACTTGGAAACCTTGCTTACCGAATGCACCTGGAACACTTTAACACTTGGACAACGATGAGATGCTCTTCGAATTTTACTCATGTGATGTCACATCACACGTATTCTGAGAGGAGGCTCATACAACTACGACTTGAGTTATCGTTCAACGAGAATTTAGATTAATTGAACACGGAAAAACGGATCATAGATCGACTCCAAAGGAAAATGAACTGTGTTTGATCTGTTGCAGAAGTGAATCGCTCATGGAATAGGCTTCTATCTTTTATCCAACTACTATCTCAAAATCTTCCCAAACAAAAGGAATCGAATTAGCCGAATGGTTTTTCATTTGAGTGAGAATTGCCAGGGCGATGACAGATACGTTTTATTTCAAAACCGTGGGCTGATGAACAGCGGAAACGCAGTTCCCTTACGAGCAATGAATGGGATATGGCATGCAATGCGACTGACTAATTCTAAGAAGACGACATGACCTGGCGCGGGCCATCCTTCAGAAGACGTAGGAATGCTAACCAACTATTGTCACGTCACATCACTGTTTGTGAAAACTTCCTAGTCCCATATTACAATCTGGTGATAAAGTTGTTGCGCACGGTCGCGTTCAGGTAGCATAGGTGGCAATATGGGTCTATTCTTTGGCGCAAGTGTAATTACGGTAGCAGAATTGGTTATTTACATCTCAAAGATGTGCTGGATCATCATATCAAGGAAGCGAAGAGAATATATGGCCAAGAAGAAGAAAAACGAGCTGGAACGAGAGCATCGTCTCAGAGAACTCCTCGAAAACGCGGCCGCCAATACGACTACACCAAATGTTCGTTTCATTGAAAGTTTCCGCTTATTTCGATTGAATGAACCGGAGATCGGCAAGCAAAATTCCAATAGTTGTGAGCACTACAGAAAACTTGCTCAGGAAAGGTCACACGTCCAGTGTCCGTCACTTCGTTTTTTCATGTCTTGACAGGGGATTTGCCATGATCCTCTGGAAGGTAAGAAAGATACTGATACTGAGGTCTGTGGCCTTTGTTAGAGTAGTTCAAGACGCCGCTATCTATGATCCTTCCATCATTACCGTTTATCTTCAAAGATGAAGCTCGTCAATCACAAGCCTGCAGCAGAAGAACAATACTACGTCACCCTTCTAAGTAAATCTCACCAAGGCAGCTGCTTAATTTTCTTGACGGGATTCTGTCTCATATCACATGCATAGCCGTGAGTGAAAAACTGGCCGTGGCCTCCTGTACTGCCTTTATCACCTTTTCAGTTAACCTTTCCCTTCATCCCCGTCGTTTTTAACATGCGTTTTAGACCGTTCCGGCTCTTCTGCGTCACACATTCATTGGCTTTACGACGCAGAAAGCTAGAAATTCAACTCGCCCACCGACTAGCTGGAAATATCAACCGTAACCCCCCATCTATGGAAATTTTGCAACCCCTAATTCATCTCACCCGCTAAGTTATGCTGGAGCTGTGCAGCGATTGAAATTTTGATGAGGTTTAATCATTCAGAGTTCACTATAATATATTACGCTTTAAAGTATTGTCCGCTTCTAAACCGTTTCAGCTCTATTCGTGCAAAAAACTCTTCCGATGTGTCATTTAAGCTGTGCTTTTCAGTCTCGGGAAGCTCCTCCATACGAGAGTGTGATATTCCATCTTGGAGATGACAATGAAAAGAAGCCAGTGTACACTGCCGATGAATGCGATGAATCAAGCACTGATTCGGTGAGTCGTTTGCTAAAAAGAGTGTCTGCATAGGAACCGCCTTGATTTACCGAAGTTTCGAAGTTTTTAGTGTATTATCACTCTTATGCCAATCAAGCGTTTTACTGCCATCTGCAGATCTCTTAAGTGATTTTTGAGAGTACACAAAAGCTCCCACTATTCTGTTATCACAGCAATGCGAAGGACGTACGAAAACAAAACTAAAACGTGAGCTGGAAGTAGCTCGGAGAAGGGAGCACGAAGTTGTGGAGAATCAAGCGTCCACATATGCAGATCACACGGTTTTCAATTTTTCGGAGTCTAGTCTCAATCCAGAAAATGTTTGAGACAGACTGGTCTGGTATGGAATTCACTGGATGCATTCCTCACGATCAGTTTCCTCATCGAAAAGCTTTAAATATGAAGCGGCTATCTTGAAGCAACTACCGCTTTTTATACATTTCTTACAGGATTCATCGACTTTCTATTGTTTCAGGATGAAGAGAGTATCTACAGTAGCAGGATGAGACGCAGTGCGCGCTATTGCCACAACGTTAGTTTTTGCTTGTAGTAATACGAATGTCTTCAATGCGAGGATATAAAGAAAATTCATGCTTGGAGGAAAATTCATGTAAAGAAAATTCATGTTCCTTCGTTTAGTCGTATAGATTTCAACTATCCATTTTGAAGTGAATTTTGGTGTCATCCTTCTTATTAGTTTTTCTCTGCAGATAACCACTCGCGATAGAGCAGCAACAAATAGCAACTGCGTGGATCCGACAAGCTTCGATCACTACTACTTCAACGACGACGAAATAGTGGCTCAGAAATGTGAAAGTTGCGAATGAAACGATCGTTGATGGCTTCATATTGCTCGCCTATTACAGAACAAAAGCTGCCATATTATTCTTTGGTGCGCACCGTTTTCATTTCCCCCCAGTAATGTACATTTGCACACTTGTATAGAAATCCGCAATCTTCGCAAACTTTCATTATGTTTTGTGTCTGTTGATAAACTCGCTATTTTTTCTGAATTGGGAAAATTAGATACATTTCCACTTCGTCCACAAATGGACTTGTCTGCCACATGGCTGATATGTTCTCCGAAATGTCATGTTCGGAAGAATGTGATTGCCTGTGGCTATGTATTGCACGGTGAATGCATAGGAGTGAATCCGGATTTTTGCTCTTCTGAAGGAGCTTCATCGGACCTTCGCAGAATGTCAAATGATTGTTGTTTCAAAAACGAGTGGTGAATCCTCATGATGACGAAATACTATGATTTGAAAAAACCTGCTATAAATTTGTGAAAAGAGTGCACTCCACCTTTTTCGCTTTATGCAACAACGTGAGGAAGTATCGCTTACCTTTACGTTCAATATTTCATCACGAATATGGAAAAATGATTGCCTTTTGTGTAAGCTTTTCAAAAATTTCGGCAAAATTGCATAGTCATTTTTCCATTGCAGCGAGCCGTTTGCATAACTCGTGAAATTGCAGGCTCTGACTAAATACTATCTCTTAGAGACTTGAATTACTATCGCATTTGGGAATTTAAAAAATGCATTTCAATGTTGGACCGACCGTTCATGAATGGTCCCTATTGCCAAAACCAATATGCAGGCAAATATTCTTGAAGTCAATGTCGTTTAATGACGGATAGTGTGGCCGGCTTTCGAAACTATTGGTAGGCATGTGCTATCAATATATTGCGTCCTATTCTTTGTTGAACGGTTTGCAGTCTTGCTCCTGCATGAACTCAGAATCTCCTACGGCACAACTGTTCTCTGTTACTTTCACTAGAAAAAATACGTCATTAGATGAGTTCCAGATTACAGCGTGCAACCAAATTCGACGCAGTGTTTCACCAGCTTGCTTTTTTTGTGACCGAAGAGCAGAGTCGCCCAAACGTTATAAAAGTGCCTTTCCGGGTGTCAGTAAAGGAGGAGAGACTGAAAAGCAAAGTAATGACGTAATAGACGCATTCATTAAAATTTCTGCTGTTTAAATAGATTAAAGCATATTGCTCGTTTTCCTTTGCAGCTGTATACTCGTATCGCTCCTATATTACCATTTCGAAGCCTCCAGCGTTCGACTTTCACCTGCTCTGAAGAAAAAGCATCTGCATCTGTAAACGTTCCGTTGCTATCAGCGCATAAAAATTGAATACCGGGATTTCTCTGATCGCCATCCCATATGCGTACATATATATTAACGGTTAGGTGGAAGGAAGGGTGGCGAAGGAATAGGCCTTATGTTCTCGCATCAACTAAACACTATCGATAAAACGCAATGCAATATTATTTCATGGAATGTATCAACTCGAAAAATGCAAAAGTGTTGCTCAAATGTCATTCGCTAACATGAAGAGAGAATGCTTGCAGAGTTGTAGACAGCGAGAAGTAAGAAGAAAAATGCGAGAAATAGAGAGGATTATCTTCTCTTTCCATGCATTACTAACAGCAAAGTCATTCAATCTCATCCCCTGTTCAAGAATGGCGTGAAGGCGAAACAATAACCCGAGCTGTAAATGACTTCCTTAAACGATGTCTGCATTGAAACACCTAGTTAAAAACGATAGCCGTGCAGTCAGTGTGATAGGTGATGATGTGAAATGATGAGATCTGCGAATATGCAACTCATCAACTTCACGCTCGTACCCCATTTCACGCATTCACGTGCCTACTGCTGCCTCCCCGGAGGAATGAATTGTGAGGCAGATTTTTCAAAAAAAAAAGTGGCGCTTGCAGCTTTGAACATATCGAATGCATCCAAATTGATATTTGTCTTGTCGCACGAACGAACACATAAGTAAAGTGCCCAGTAGAAATAAGAACTCTGCCTGGAACGTTCATGAGCCCTCACTGGGCTGCATTAGTAATGTCTATAATTCATCTAGTACCAGCATCTAAAAGCACTGACGGGGATGGCATCTTCAAATAGATGCTTCGCAATGAAGCTTTCGCAATGGATCTCATAGACCATTGGAACTGCGTATAGTGTGGAACAGTGGTGGAATGTCGCAGAGACTAGATGTTTAGTCAAGGATAGTGAATTCATAAAGTGAAATGACCGAACTACTGCTCTTAGCAGTGACAAAAATCAAACCACCATATGAATCTCTGGAGCTCATTTATGTCAGCAGATTATATCGAATGAAATTCCTCTCATGCAACAACGTTAGACTTTGAATGCGATTTCCGTTGCAAATTTACAATGATTTCCTAGAGACGCGTGGAAGGACAATTTCCCTGATCTAAATAGGCAACGAGTTTTTTGCTTTGGCGCAACGAAATCATGTGATGAATGCGTGCTCGACACATATGTAGACCGATGACGTCGAGAATAATGTGTTCTTTGTATGCAGAAAAACGATCAAATTATAGTTCCCATTTGTAGTGTCATCTTAACAACCTTATGAATATAATTTTCTTGATTTAGTAAACATTGAAGTGATACAATTCACACTCGCAGGTGAATGAGGGCAATGACGTTGTTCAGCAATATTCTGTAGAGCAAAGAATAATGTGTAAACTCGAAACGTTCGCACGAGGAAACAGCACTTCTTTTCGTCAAGAAATCAGGTATATCTGATGAGTCATGGCACATAACGATAGACGGAAATGGAAATTTTGTGAGGAAGTTTGCTCCGTTCTTATTTGGTCACGCTTCATATGCACATAACTCCTATCACTATCAACTTCCGCACTCTCGTATCTTTTCGCCTTGCACAGCGTTTCTCCAGGTTAGTTATTCCCAGGTACTATTTTCGTCGCACTGGCTGAAAAAAAACCATCTTCACATAGCAGTTTTTTCTATTCGACTGAGCCCGTTGACAAATTATGTTAACAGAGAGATTCGATCGACAGCTGCTGTGTTACACATAGCAACAAAGACTGCGCTGCTTAAATAAATAAATAAATGAATAAATAAATAAATAAATAGCTAAATAAATAAACAAACATATATATATATATATATATATATATATATATATATATACCAATCGTCTCAAAGATGTAAGCACCGCATACATCCATTGAACGTTGCACAAGCATTGTGCGCCAATGTGGTGGCAAATGGAAAAGGGCATGAGTATGAACAAACAAGCCAAATGCCTTAATCTGCTCACTTCAGTGAAAGTCATTTAAATTCCATGGATGACTTCTCTATCGCCTTCCTCTCCAGCAATGTTCTGGAGTCACCGCCTGTGCATACGCTATCTTACAGTCGTCTTCAGTGATATTGCGCACTATTATTGTAGAAAGACGTCTCAAATTAATTAGCCGCGGCGATTTCATATCCAGGCAGTGATTGCTCAGTTTCGTAGAACGCCAGCTTCATAAGACACCATAAAACAGTACTCAGCAATGGCTCATCATTTGTATGTCTCGACTGTTTCTCTCGCTCGACGCTCTCGAGAGTTGGCGGACGCATACGCTATTATCCATAAAGACTACTTTGTTGACGAATGGCATGAGTCGGAGATGGTGATATTGTTTTATGGTATATCGAAGCGATTGAGGGATGTAGAAATATTCTTTTGAGAGGCTAGAGGATCTATAAGGCCTGTCCGACAAATGGGCATTCCCAGTATTTTCTTCCACACGGTGGGACAAAGCCATATTATTTCCTCTCTGCTTACAGCCATATAAACCCAAGCTGATGATGGAGGATTTTTAGAAGGGAAAAAGCAATGTTGTAAACGCCCATAAAAATTTGGACTCTGTGAGCCTATCAGTGAGCGCAGCGATCTCCAATGCATTTGTATTTTATCAACTAGTTGTAATTAAATGAAATCTCACCAATTTTCCTGGGCTACAATGAAGCTCTTTTAGCTGCTCGATGAAGGCTGCGATAATTGCCTCAGTAGGCGTTCCATCGATGCGATTTATTAAAGAGTGATCGCATTAATGGGTGACGTGTGACTGCTTTTGTACGTTGATAGTTTTATTGCTCAATAATGCCTCATCATCAATAATTTTGTCATTCGACGCCCATTAAATAATATGATTTTGTTTGTTAGCGACACACAAAAGATTGGCGTGAAATAAATGTTAAGAAATGAACGCTTTTGTAAGAACGAATAAAGACAAATTGGATTGCTGATAACGACTAAAATCAGTTCAAGTCGAAAAAAACTCTTGCAGATGTGGAATTCATGTGACCAATGCAAAGTGTCATCATAACAATGCAAGGTGACAATAGGAGAGGACTGTGATAAGCAATCAAATGCACTTTTGCCGATTTGTTGACATACTTATTTCCGCTCCACATTCGTTATCATGTTTGTGTGCACCACCGTCAAGAAGGGTTTCGCTTTGCAAATCGCTTCAAATACATTTCTCTGTATGACAATGCAATGATGGTTAGCAGTTCGTTTTCTATTCCATCATATCCCCACAAATTAGCCACACGATTTTGCAGTTGAGAAATCCATCAAAAGATGCTCTCACTTGCATCTATTTAGTTTTCCTTGCAGTGTTTCTGCAGCAGATATCCGTTGCAGAACAACTTTACTCCATTCAGCTACGACAAAGCTACCACAGCAGAAGTTTGCGGAATACTCAGCAGATTTGAGAGAGCTCTGAGCATGATTTAGATAGTAAATAGAAAACGTCGCTGCCATTTTCGGGAGAAAAGGCCGGAAAACTCTAGCTCAACGGAAGTCGTAGTATGCTACACTAATACCCTTCTGAAGGATGGGGCGAGAGCCGTAGAATGGATGGAACTCGTGAAACGACGAACGCTAGGCACTGCTGGGCCGACCGGAATACATTCTTCGAAATAGCAAATCGCAGAATACTAATGACCGAAAATCATAAATTGCATAGCGATAGCATCAATATAGGGAAGTGATTCTCACCTTACGAAGAAGCCACTGGATCAACACTAAAGTACTAAATTATGAGTCACTGATGACTGCTAGAATAGCCTATTGAGTAATGCATTTTTCAACCTTTTTTTCATGAATTATTCAGAGGATAGTAGTACAAGCAGCGCATACTGTATGACCACCTGATACTTATCGGGTGGCATTTTGAACAGCCACCAACAACGGATATGCGTTGTCAAAGTATTACACTCGCACTTTTTTCACATGAAAATGAACCTAGCTAAGCGATCGGCTTACGTTCAATCTCTTTTCTCTTCGTTTAACGTCTTTCTTGGCAACGGTTGTGCACAATTTTAAATGGTTCTTGTTTCAATATGATAATGAAGCTGCCATCGGCTATCGTCGTGCAGCTCGCAATTGTCTTTCATTTTACGAACGAATTGAGGCAACCACCACATTTGGGCATCACCGGTGTCATGCAAAGTTTTATTTTGTGGCGTGTCGTCACCATTACGACGCACCTGGTTAAACTTACTCGCCCGAGAAACGTCGCAATTTTGTTTTCCATGAGGTTTTCAAAATGGTGTCGCTTATCTGGGAAATTGGTGCACCTTTCAGATATTTGGATATGTAATATGTGAGAGCAGCTGCGCTCTTTGCGCTGAATTTTTGCATCACGGCATATGTGAAGACTTCCCCCTTTTGGAAGTCAGCAATATTTACTGAGTATCTAACGGTCAGAAACAAAGGAGAAAGGGGTACACAAGAAAAACCGTGCGGTTGTTGCTTTCGATCGATCTGCTGCCTTCCGTGCGCGTCAACGTTCCCGGTCATCCTGACGCCTCGACCGCCACCTCTGAACGCCTGTCGCACTTCGCTCGCCAGCTGACCACCGCTCTAACATCCTCACCACGACTGGGCCAACGCCACCGACACGACCACTGACACGTCCACTGATACCTCAAGAGCACTGACTCATCCACCGGTATCGCCACCTGCGATCCAGCATTACCACCGCTTCGGGCCACTTAGTACGCCCAGTACCAACTGCTGCGTGCGTTCAGCAGCGGAGCTACCGGAGTCGGACTTTTGACACTTGTGCGCACAATCCTCAAACTTGCGTAATGAAACCTTTAATAGACGTATCGTAGTTACAATGCTTACGACGGACGAAAGCTGACACCGAACAACACGATCCAATATGCAAGAAAACGAGCGACAATACAAAACTGAACACAAGGCAACAGCCACACAAATACATATGTTGCCACGAGCAGGCCCTTAGCGAAACACCAATAACACCACCAAAAATAAAAAGTCAGCATTCATCCACTAGCAAAATTACTGATCACTCGATCCCATTCGAAGCGTCTTCAGCCGTACCGACGCACAAATCATGCCGGCCGCTAGTCGCTTTCTCGCCTCCTTTTATACCCTCTTTTGGTGTCTCATAACAGCCTTTGTTCGATTCAAAATACTGATCTGTTTTGAAGGTCTCTTTGTTCATCTGAAATTTGCCATTTTTTGGCGCTCAGGCTTTGTTACGTTAATCGATTAGAAATACTCTTTTTGTTATCCCGTGGCTGGCTCTATCCCTTGGCGGCTTTCCAATCACATATTACGATTTCGTTTCATATACTTCGCGACTGGTCGCGACAGCGTGCAATACAGCAGAGTCATAGTCGCTACTTTCCATCTAACTGCCATAGCCACAAAACTCATTCAATGCGTAGAAATGACGACGTTTCGAGGTCTCCTTGACCTTGTTCTCAATATCACGAGAACTTTAAGAAGAATTCTGAATTTCGTTATAGAAGATCGCAATTTTTGCAACTTTTGAGAAGAAACGTCAAAAGTGGAGAGTTTCGCTATGTTATGTATCAGTAGTAGAAATTATCGAGATGCGTTGTTTCTGATTGCGAGTCGGGGTCTTGCTCACCCACTTATGGTTCATGGGGAGCGATTTAAATTGTGAAATCCGTTTGGATGTGCGCCTCCTCCAAGTGGTAAACTCTGATCCCCTATTGTCGTATATGTGGAATGTGATTTAGCAAAATGAGTCTTGCCATTTAACTCGTTCCCATGTGTGCTTCTTTTATACTGCTGGCAGAAACGATGTCAAATGGCGTATATTAGAACATCTAAGTACAGAACATGAATCGACCATCCACGTACAGCCATTGTCAGGCCCAAACAGCTATGGCCGTTAACGATACTGGTGCCAACCTGTTCGAAAAAAAGAGCCGCTAACTGTAGCTGCCTCATTGGCATAACACACACCTGTATGAGCTGTTCTTCGAGCTCTTCTTTTATAGACTCATATTTTTACACCACATCGCATCAATGTCGCGCTTGCGCATGCTTGCTTAGATGTGCAGATCTTGTTGTGCCGACTAAGAAGCCACTATGATTGAAATTAGCACTATGATCTATAACATAGGGTGCTCGCTTTGCGAAGCTTGAAATGAATACATTAGTTTGAAAGATTAGTTGCCACAAAGTGTGCGTAGAAATGTCTTAGAACACTCTGGCCTGCCGTTCATAATAAGTGATCGCATCTCACGACCAAGGTTATTCCGAAATTTTTTGAGGGGGGATTTCATGAGCAGGTTCAGCTGAAGCCTGAATCCATTATTTTCTACATCGTAAAATTCCTTTGGAATCTAGCAGACTGATTGACATGTTAAGATATCGTTTCCATTACAAAAAGGAGATGTCACATCAGTGCAACTGAGCGCTTATTACATGTTAATTGCTGCAATTCTTCCGCTATGCGGAGTCCTCCTCATCCACGAGAACAACTTGTGTCGTTGGAATGTCCAACAATTGTCCCTTCCCCCAACTTCTCCCAAGGTTGCCGCACTGGAAACGTATGAGAGAAACGGATGCTGCCAATTTGAACCATTTCTTCGCGGGACCATTTTGAGAGAAAAATGCTGCAACTTTCGAGCACAATACCATGGGCAGTTACTCATTATTTCAAAAGCAATGATTTCATACGCGCCTCGATTGCGTTCTTCCAGGAGCAAGGAAATGATTTCCATTTCTCTAGGAAGGTTTTGTTTTCGCTACGAATAGAACAGTATTATTTCAAAGCAGTATAACAAAGCAATTGGCGTTGTTGCGGAATGTTAGCCGGATGTGATAAATATCAGTCGTGCAAACGATCAGAGCTATTTTTCATGCATATTTGAAAAGCTGCATCTGACATGGTGATAATACGCCTGCACTTATTAATACGCCTTTCTTGCACGGTATGTCTTGATTGATGCAGCAGCGGTGAGTCTGAGTTATTATAGTCTAACTGTTCGAGGCTTTCTACTTGACAGAAACCGAAATGTGCGATATGGTGATCTCGAAGTTAGTTAATACTCAAGAACCAAATAATTTGAGAAGCATGCGTAATAGGGTGACTAAATATGCATCTATGCGGATTCGGTCATCCTGATCGACCACATTTACTAAGTTATGAAAGATAAGGAAGCATTATGCATCAAGAAACAAACTTAGTTTAACTCATTCGATCGCTCGCGTTTATCTTGTAAAGAAGAAACTCTTCTTCGACCATAACAGCGCTCTTTCGCAGTGCTCACCAATTTTTGCCAACAATCGAACACCTCAACTTGAAGCTATAGCAGGTGAAGAAATTGCGCACATACCTCCATGCATGAAGGAATGACATCGCCATGCGCTTTGCCCGGGCAATTGCATGAGACTTTGATATGCCCTTCAGAGGAATGTATGCGTCTTACGAGTGTTTTGTTATTAGCTGGCNCGAGTGTTTTGTTATTGGCTGGCTATTTCTGACACCAGTTGACCTCGCGGGGAGAGTTGCCGAGGATATTTTCGGTTTACTGAGCACGACAGTTGCCTCAGATTTCCCAACACAGGGTCGGAAAGTGGCAACTGCACCTAGAAAAAATAGTAATGCTGCGTTCCTTGTGGCAATGGCGACGAGATCAGTGAGTTAGCTAGAATGTAAACCACATCGAAGTAACTATCACGCTGACCACTGGCCCAACAGAACTGTCAATGAAGCTCTGAAGGTAATTTCAGTTAACAATAACTTCAGCAAGCAAAACCAATTGCTGTAAAACTGAGTATAGAGACGACCTGTCGTGAGGCGACTAACTCGCTAATGGTAATAAACTACCATAGATTGGATTTCATAATTTCTCTAGACTCTAGAAACACTGATAAACTCGCGAAATGGACAGTCGTTTAAAGAAGGGCGTTGCGGCATCCGCTGCAATTTCATTGCTTAGACGAATAGAGAATCCGCCCAAAAATTTGCCAGAATTTTCTTCAAATACTTCCAATAGCTGTTGTGACAGCCTCATAGTGGAGGAACCAGAGATAGTGATTTTTGTGTCGCTGTAAATTTGTAATAGACAAATAACAGCTTCGGCGTGCATTTTTCATTTTTTTAAGCTGTGATAAAAGCCACTCTCATTCTTTGTTGCTTTCAATCTTATTTTTGTCAACATCTCTCTTGCTGCCGTCGAATTGGCCCTATCCAACACCGCACCTCATTAGCCACAGTCCCCATTCGACACTGCCTTATCTACGTATCGAATAACCGCACATAAACGCTTGGTTCGGCTGCAGGCCTTTAAGAATACGGGCATTCCTCCACTCCATCCCGATAACGTAAATTTATCCTGTATAACCGTACCAATTCATCAAAGCTACTCTGCTCGTTGTTTACAATATTTGCAGCTCTTCACCAACTTTGCTGATAACTACATTCCTTTCAAAATTCCGTTGAAGCATTCCAGCATCTGCAATGAAGCTGCAGTGAGCACCTGCAACTGCGTTGGTTGAAACGATTTGTGAAGCCATTTTACCTACGAAACAAGTTCAATAAACTTCGTCAGCTTTCCTATCCATAAGAGCTATACCGATTCAGCAACAATGTAGTACTGCACCCTTCTTCTGAGAGTTCGCCACTGACACTCACTCGGAGAAGAAACATTTTTTCCCATCAATAGAAGCCAAGGCTATATAAGTGCATGAAATGCTCCAATCTGCCATTTCAACATGGCAAAGATACTGATGCTTTTGTGAAAGCAACACAGACTTTCTTTGCATAATGGATTAAGCGGAAAACAAATCATCACTGAAGAGAACATTTTTAGTGCGAATTGTAAAAAATATTGGGTTGTTGGCTTGAAGTTTGAATATTCGTAAAAAGCGTTACCGTAATATTAATCAACCCTAACGTAATATTAATCAAACATTGTCCTTGCTGTCGAGAGTGACCTCTGCATAAAGCGGATTTCCATAGTGACTGAAATGCCATCGGAATATGCAAATGCTCGTCGATTCTTGCACCATTCGATAGTCGCAAATCTTCAGCGATTGAATTATTCGAGTCGCTCTCAGAACCGATATTTGTCTCTTAAGCACGCGGCTATTGAACCTGATCTCAATTGCATCGAGGATTTTTCAGTGCTGCTCACTTCTTATGGAGCATTAGCAGGGCTGGCGAAGAAGGACTGAAACTAGAACGAGGTGCAATGTTGAACTCATTATGAGCAGGCATCGCATGATATTTCTTAACTAGCTTCCAATGAAGGGTCCGAAGGTATGGTGATGCTGAACCTTCGCTAGGTGTGATGGTTCCGCTAAGCCACCTATCTCAAACGGATCTCTTGTTCATCTCTTTGATGAAATGTTTTAGACAGCAGGAGACCAAGCTGGCACCTAGTGCGTATCAAATTCCCTCCTGCACCCGACAATCGTTGCTAGATGTTTTCTCACACTGATAGCGTACTGTTTTCAACCATCGACCATTGGCCAGTACAGTGACGGTATGCCCCTTTTTGCGGAGTGCTAAAAATAACTATAACGCCTGATAGCTGTTTGCGCTGTGTCTTGATAACATACACTACGTAGCGAATAAGTCGAGCACCGAAGTGTTGTAAACGAGAAAGCATTTTCAGCGGTCCCCTTACGGCTTATTTAATGTTTTTTGCTCAACCATCGCGCTATAATTTCAAATTTTCTCGCTACGAGGTTGCTTCCAAGTATTTTGGATGGCTCGCTTTTACTGATGGACCGGTTGAAGATATATGTTCGTTATGCGCTCTCGAATTTATTGCCATGGAGGAAATCGTCAAAACAGTCGACATGAGCAAAATGAGAAGAGGCATTTTCCAATTTATATGAAAAAAGTCTCTTTGAAATATTTTTGCTCATCTATCAATGAAGCAAATTTGCAAGCAGAAGCAGAACAAGCTTGATCGGCTGAAGGCGAACGGATTGCTTTTGTGGATCACTTCCGAGCTGGCAAATAAAATTTGCGAGCATTTTCTGCTCCTAGTATACGACCTACCACATTTCGCCTCATCCACTTTTGCATGTCTCACTGAGGTGACAGTTTTCTTCACTAAGCACCAGTGCATTCGACATACCCTCACGGGACAACATTTTCAAATGCTCTGTGACAAGCTTATTCGAGTGACACATTGGGCTCACAACGGGGCGTTTACTGCGCTTCATGCGACATTTTCGGCACTTCCATAACATTAATACTCAATCATACAGACGATAGCATGATTTCGTGCTCCTATCAACGGATGAAGCGTGATCGCATATTTGCAGACTCATGATTACCTTTTGGAGCAGTTGTAAGAGAAAACGATGATTTTCACCTAAACGAAATACGATCAGTAAGCCTCAGCCTCAGCAAGCTTCACTCAAAGTCTAGTCTCACCTCACTTTCGATAATGCGCCATTCAGCAGTCAAGCTGAGAACATAAAACATTTGTTGCACGACTTTGCCCGTGAGCAAAATTCTCGAAAAGTGGTATTTCCAAAACGTGAGCTAAAGAAAATACAGGAATACGCTTCATGGGCACAGGTGGCAATTATTTTTCGCTGTCAAACTTCCCATTCACATATGTTTCTATATTCCTCGATCGATGTTTTAATCTCTGATCCGAATGAACGTTTTTTCACCTATGTAGTACACATTTCCTTTTTTTGACGTAAACACAATAGCTAGCAGTGATGTATATTTATTTGCAATTGAGTGAAGGGTATTGTTGATTATTTGCTGAGTGCCATTCAAACACAATTTCGAGTAGCATTTTGAGTGTTGAGTGAACATTGAAAAGATGGAATGTTTGATTCGTTTGCTCCTTATGAGTACATTGCCAAAGAATTCTCATAAACGGAGTGATAAAGACATGACCTTCTAGATTGCATCATTTTTGTCTCGCCATTAGTTTTGAAAACAGGCGAGTTGCTTGCCGTTTTCCGTTTGATCGTCTACTCGCCTGTCCCTAGGATGTGTGTAAAAACGGAATGAGCCTTCTGCATAATTCAGAGTACCTCAGCTTTGAACACTTGATTTGTCACTGGGTCATTTATTCGTGTGCAGATGCAAAATGATTTTCTAAGGAATGTTTATGTTGATCTCTTGCTAACAGATCTATGTCTTCATAGGTGGCTAACACAATACAATAACATAGCCAGGATGCAAACGTTCCATTGGGCTCATTTGTTGCAACTTCATAAGTAGCATGCTGACATCAGGAAAACTGAGACTGGTTAGAACCTAGCATGTTTTCATAAGGTTTCTCTTGACGTCGTTCGATTCTCTACTATTTCTGTCATCTTGGCTTATTCTTTTTCCATACTAATGTCAAAAGTCTTGGCATTCTTGAGATCTGTTGTTCACTAGTTTCGTTCCTATTCAGTTCGCGCTAGCTTAGGTCAGCAACTTCGTGTTTTCCTGTCTTCTCGCAGGACACAAGCAACTGTTATGTTCCTCTCTCAGTCGTTAGTAAAAAAATAGTAATATGGTACGAATGGATACAAACGCAATGTTCTCATGGAGGATTTCGTTAACGCTTTTAACCATTTATCTTGACGTTTTACTTTCGACGTTTGTGAGTCTTTAGTGGTAATTAGTTGAGATATCTCGAATGATCGTGCAAAAACAAACAAGTGGCGGAGAATGAGAAGAACATTCCTTGAGAAAATAAGCTCCTCCATTTTGTTCGTTTATAGGTTTCTCGACGTGTTTTCGACAATATGTAGCGTTGCTTAACGAAGTAAACAGAAGATTCGACAGCGGCAAGGTGGTTTAGGATGTCGGCAGTATAAAAAGTAATGACTGCTAGAGCTCGGGCATTATCGGCAGGGAAAATATGTTGCAAAAACAATCGCTGTTTACATAAGCTAGAGTTTTTAAACGTGATGTGCGTACGGTCGAACCGATCAAATGAATACGAATGCTTGATCTTCGGCTTTTTGAATCGCCTTCTCAAATTTGAGTTCACTTGTCTATTCGCATTTTCCGCCACTAACATTTAGGGAAACTGATAAAAGCATTATCTTAATATCATTCATGAGTGAAAGATGTTAAGTATTTAAAGCTTCCATGCTTTCCGAACTCCTGCTGGTTTTGTGAGAACTGGTGAAATGGTTTCTGTCTGCCTATCTGTGTCAGGCAGTATTTAACGCTTCCCCCTTCTGCAGTACCATTAATTTGGCCATGCTGGGAAGCTGCATTCGTTCTCAGATTGCCTTTTGCTCTTTCCTTTGAGGAATGAAATCTGTTTCTTCTCTGACCGTGAAACTCATGCTGAATTTCTCTTCGATTAGTTTGAAATTTTAAGAAAATCTTAGGGAGAACGTTTAGAATCTAGAGAATCAATTCCAATTCCAGTATGTCACACGTTTTTGGTGAGGATTTCCGAAGTTTTTGGAGGAAGTTTCTGACTGAGATAAGCTCATACTGCTGATGTGATCAAAAAATCTTTGTACACAATGGTTTCATCACCGTATATACTAAACACTCCACTTGCTCAACGTTGTATTCACTTCTGCAGCTGTTTCGCAATTACATCATGAGTTCTCCGAAAGAAAAAGTCGTACAAGAACTTGGCGTGCATATTTCGTTTTGGAAGTACCATTACGTTCAGCAGTGGTAGCAGACTTGAGCTTTGCGCTCTCTGTCCTAGGACAATATTGGTCTCCAATCTCTTCATTTTACGTAAAAAGCTCCCAGAAATCTAAGGTCTCTTGGTGTTTATTGATGGCAGTCATTGTAACTTCTTGCGTAAATAGTTCGGCGCATTTCCTATGTGGACCTATTTGAGATACCAGCTTATAAACAGTACTTTGCAAATGATCGGACTATAGTTTTGGCATCCTTCGCTTCGTTTCGACGATTATGAGGCCTACTGTAAATGGACTTTTATCACTTGCATTTTTAATTCGAGACGAGCAAATAGACTCTGGTGCGTATTTCGAACGCATACGGTAAAGCGCATACTCTGGGCTAAATCAAACAACACGGGCAAAGAAGTGCGGGAACTGCAGAGTTGTGCTGAACCCCATCCTCTTGATTTATTGGAGCACACCTTTTGAAATTGGAAACAGTTTTCTTCTGCCGTTCGGCAGTTTTTCATACAAATCAAACGCCATTACCTGAAAAATCGAGCTGCAAAAAAGCTCCAATATCCGAAATTCGAAAGAGCACCTCGTTGACGAGAAGTGTCAGCGCCTACCAACTCTAGTGCTCGAAGAGTAATATAATAATTGAAGAACGCTTCTCAAACGTTCGACGCATCCATTCCCATAAAAATATCGGGTACCAGACGCCAACTGGTACCTATTAGAGATGCGACGCGATCAAATACCTCAGAGTCTACCTTCAAAAAAAAAATAATATCAGTTGCGTACTGTTACCTCTGAGTGTTACGACCATCTAAAACCCCTCAGCCTAAACCTTATTAAGCAATGCTATCAATAGTCAACTGTTGGTGCATGTGAAAGGCGCTAGAGACTCTCATCGTAACGTCGTCCACAATATTATGTTCGTGCATTACAGATACCTTCTAGAACTTCTTGAGGCGGTTTTAGAAGAGAAATGGGACGAAGGAAAGAGATCTTTGAATGGTAGATGGGACCACTCGTTTTGTTTGAGGCTTTCTCTCCAATTCGGGGAAATCGCTTCACTTGCAGAGCTATCTTTTCAGGAGAACGTACAATCAGAATAAGATGCCCCCGCCAAGGATACGAAACCGTTTCTGCAATATTACGTTCGCATTTCTTCGCAAAATAGGACGATGCGATCAGCTCATTGCGGCGAAAAAAGAATTTTGGCAGATGATGGGTAAGTTTGATTTTGAGGAATAAGGTAAGATGGGGCAGCCAGAAACAATATGCGACAGTCAGGCTCTATAGAGGACCGGAAGTATAACGGGAGATGCCATTTCCATATTAAACCTTCCGACAGAACTTTTATATGATAAAATGAATTGTTCGTATAGAAAAGTCGCACAATGGGATCGATTACGAGTCGTGTAAAGTTTCAGTGTTCTCTTCTTATCTCTTATATTCGATGTGATGAGTTGAATACCCCCTCTTTTCTCTTACCGTGAAATTATTAATATATCTGAAGTTTACTATCTCCCCACTATTCAATAGTGATGTCTTCAATAACTGAACGGGTCAGTCCTACCCGTATGCGTTATTCAGGCGAAATTCGAAGGCACTTAACACACGCCGGAAATAACAGTATCTTTGAAGACCTTTGACACCTTGTAAAGTGATAAAAGTGGAAGCGATTCCCAGTATGGCGACAATTTTAGGGACAACCAAATTACATGGCTGCTATCGCCTATACGCTGGTAAAACATACGCGAAAGTGTTTTGGTTGATGGTTATGATCTGTGCAGGAACCGTGTTCACAGAAATCGCTGCACAGTTGCTTTGCTTGTTGCAGCATCGCGATGTGGATACACAGGCAGGTGCATCCACATCTTTTATTGTTCACTCAAAAGTTTTGCTGAAGCTCTAGAAAGAAGAACGTAGTCGTTAGCTTCTATATCTATTTCGCACTCACATAACAGCCATCTAAGACCAGTCCATTACATTCATCCACCATCAGCGAAAATATGTGGATTCGGCAATTTTGACGAAGCTCTGCATGGCAGGAATTGTGATCGTTGATCTGTGGGCCATTTATTTTCTTGCCGTGGGCTCTGTTCAAAGATGACTTATGAGAAATTCAAAATGTGAGGGTGCCGTGCAATCAAAGATCATCTTTATTAATATGAATTTGGTAGCCAACTGACTTCCCGTGAAGAAAATACGCCAAACGCGATGAAAATTCAGTTACCTTAGAGAAAGTTCCACTTCACTTTCTTTCCCCACTTTGCCTTCCACTTTTCCGGTAGCAGGCATATTTTCTCGGTACTGTTAATACACACCATACGAATGCTGATGCAAATGATATGGGAGAAATGGGGCAAGGCGAGGTAAAAGACAGAGGAAATGCGAATTCATTCCGGCGAATGGAAACGTCGTGGGAATTGGGGGGAGGGGTGCAGGGGTGGGAGAGAGACAGCGACTGCCCTTGCTCATATCAGAAACCTTTGAATGGAAACGCAATAAATTGGAAGTTGCAAAACTCCTTACTTTACTGATACCACCCCCTTCCCCTCCCACCCAGTTGCTGAAATTTTTAGGGGGGGGGGGGGGGGGCAGTGCTGTTTGACATAATTTCCGTTCAGTTTTGTTTCTTTCAACTCATGAAGCGACCACTCGTGAGACGTTCTGTTGGCGAAGAGTTGAGGAATATACAATGGATTGTATTATAACATACGAACACACTCAGCGATATTCGCAAGGATAGAGGGGCGTATACAAGCTTTGGAAATTAGCTCAGCCGGAATAGAACTTTCTGACGACATAATCATAATCAAAATACTTTTATACCGAGCAAATTATAAGGCCATGAAAACTGGTCTTTCTCGCTGCAAGTTTAGTCTTCGAGATAAGGACAAAAATCAGCCTCAGAATTGACTTGCACGTGTCCTTTGGAAAAAAAAATTTATTGTGTACACTGAACTACAAACAGTCACGGAGCTCTGCCTTATGAAAGCACTCGAAGTTTTGGCATTTTCACTTCGGCATGACTACTTTTAACTATTAACGAGAACAGTAACAATCGCTCATAAAAAGCATATGCCATCGCTTGCGATGCTATTCAATACCAACTTCCCCAAATATCTGTAGCAATCACGAACTCTTTTTAGGTGCAAATTGTTTACGATCATGCTGAAAAACCGATGGTGTCGGTGTGCAGTTACAACGTTATAAGGAAATCCTATGTTGAAGGTGAGTTCTGCAGACCGTTCCTTTGCTGTAAATATTGCAGGATTTCATTCACTTCCGAAGAGATTCATCCGAAAACTGAAGAAATGTTTTTGTGTACTGAAAGTTGGCTTTAATTTCAGAGCTGAAAAGAACTCGTGGATTCTCGGACGATCTTCTCAACTATCTTATGCATATTTACTCTTCACTAGAAGACTATTGGTCTTCGATTTCTTCCACCGATATGGATATTGGCCAAGAACTTCTGGACAATTATATCCGGAAGAATCCAGGCTTCACTATTTCGTCGTTCATTGCAAATGCAAGGTGTGTAGTTGCGTCAAATCGCTGTTGATTGTTTCCCGTGGTCGTAAATTGGTCATCGCTATCATAACTTGCTCAGCGGGACAGGCCAAAAGTGCACTCAGTGCGATCTGAGAGTCGCTTGTGTGGCATCTAGCATCAACGTTGTAGAAGAATAAATTCCTGCTTCATAGCGATTGGTGTGCGACCAGCAGTCGATAGGCGCTCGCATGGGAATAAACATTTGATGCGAAAATCGCGTTTACAAGCGAAAAATCTTTCAATGCAAGGGGAAAGGACACTGGTTTAATTACATAGATTCAACGCAACCAGATTTCTGTTTGCTGGGATGGTCACTAGTGCTTGCATGGACTCAGCCATGATCGCAGGCTGATCAGTCGAACGTATAGCCTCGCTGCGTGCCGGTATCAGAAACATGAAGATAACCTTTTCCGTGAAGTCATCGATAAGGTGGCGTCGAAGTTCCCTGAAACTCCAACAGCTATTCCCCATCGATCAGGTTCCTTTCGGCGGAAACAATACGTTCTCCAAACACTTGCGTGCTGCAGGAATCGTAACTTATTGCCTTATGTAATCATTCACGGAGTTCTTGATATCAAAACTCAGCCTAGCTTGTGAACTCCCGAATCGACTGCTAATCACATGCGAAATCTTCTATTCGACACAACAGTCAAACGTGGGAGATGAGACGAGTCCTAGCAATCCTTAATTGAGTATGCCCATTGATGGTTTTTGACGTGTGAGGCTTTTACGTCTTCTGTTCCTTTCAGGATGGAACAAGCATCTCCATGCGTTGACGTTACTGTATTCGCCGCAACCACGCGTTTATGTCTTCTATAAGAATTCTTGGTTTTTGTCAGATTCAGGTGTTCCAAATCTGTTCCCAGAAAAATGAAGAACCGCAAGCGGTTTTTTGACGATATTGTGCAATTCCGACGCTGGTCCATTCGTTTTCAATCATACAAGAGAAATGTAGAGATTATGTATCGGTGAAAGAAATTGTGAAAGATTTGGCCGTGCAAGTCAAGATCGAGAGTTCAATGTTCCGAGAAGCCGCACGTTGACGAGGAGCCCCCATCATGATTGGTCACTGCTTCAGGCAGCAGTCGCAGGCTGCTATGAATCTGTTATGAATCTGCGCAGAATATATGGAGTAGTTTGCCATCGACGGAATTGATGGGAAGATTCACTAAGACGAAAATTGCGAAATGTGTGATCGTGGGCCGCTGTAGATACCACTACAACCCTCGCGTATCTCCATCATTCCTTTCTTTCCGAAGCAGCAACGGCGCTCCCCTCTACTGAACCTTTGCCTTTTGCAGACATCAGCTTTAAGTGGGAGCAACAGATCGGGAGAGGCGATTATAGCCATGAAAGAGCTACGGCGATAAAATCCGCACTAGCTGTTTAGATGGTGACCAATCTCAGTACACAACTGCCTGCAACTGTCTTCCTGCAGTTCATACCTGACTTCGATTGTCGCAAGCCACTTCTCTATAATTTCGCTTATTAGGCATCCTTCCTAAATATCCTTCGGTTTCTCTCATCTTATCGAAGTTCTGTTTACAATGTGAGCTTCTCAATCGGACACCCTTACTTCATATCAAGATCATATAGTGCGATCACCTGAGAGGCGGCCTTTTCTTTTGTCTAGGGCATAGATCTGTCTCAAGTAGGAACTGTTGTGGATCTGCCGCTCATTCCAACGGTAAGAAAGGACGCTTCACGGGCGAGCCAGCGTCGTCGAGAGGAACTAGGCTGAGAGCGCACAACTCATGAATGAATTGATAATACATTGCCGGCCTAATGCGTTCCCGCAACTCAAACATTTACGGCAGATTGCTTGCTCATCGAGTGTCTATGTTATTCTGTTGGTGATGATTTTGGTGAACATATTATAGATATGCGCAAGCAGACAGATTGGGCGGTAGTTTTTGAGATTTTAGTTGTCGCCTTTCTTGTGCAGTAGGATGTTCTTGGATGTCTTCCATTCATCCGGAACCTTTCCTTCCTCCAAATAACGGCTGAACATTTCTGCAAGCGTCCTATTCCCTCCTTTCCCGCAGGTTTGTTGTCAAANCCTTTCCAGCAGGTTTGTTGTCAAACATGGCCATTACTGCATGGCGAACTTCGTTGATTGTGACTGATGGAAGCTCATTTTCCTGACGGTGTAGTGCCGGTTCCTCTACAGTGATTTTAGACGCGAATCAGTCTGTGTAGAATTCCTTACGCACGTCTTTTTTCTCAATTCTGATCCTGACTGTTTCGCCTGAGGTGTTCCTCAGAGTGGCGAGATTATTCTCGCCGAATGCCAAGCTTCGTTTGCCTTGTTTTATGCTTCCGCTCTTCTCCCGCGACTCCAGCATGCAGGGTATCGAGCATTCGAGGTGCCTGTTCCCGTCTCTTTTCATCCGTCTCATCTTCTCCAACAGCTCTCGTGTGCCTGACGATATCCTGCCCCCTTATGTTGGTCGGCTGTCTTCTTTCTGCTTGTTTCGCAATGGACGTTAATTTCACGAGAAAACAGCGGTTATCTTCGCTTATATCGCCATTTTTCATGCAGAGCATCATTATGGAAAATACTTGAGGAACTGTCGCCATTTTTTCCATGCCGGCGATAGATCAGGAATGAACTATAGAGGAGCTTTGAAACATTTTCCATGAACCATTCCATCCCACCCTCCTCCTTCCCACCCACCTCCCTCTCGACACTCCTCCCCTCTTGCAAAGCATTTTGCGTCAGAATATCATAATAAGAGCTGCGCAGCGCATTTTTTGTGAAATTCGGCAACGTATGTTTGCAAAGCCTCCTGCATGTGCGCTGTGTTGGCACTGTGCTCTCATATGTCCCATTTTCACACCTTTAAATCCACGCTGAATGAAGATTGCTTCAAAGCAAGATATGCCATTAGCCCAACAATACAAGCGGCAGTAGAGAATTGCTAACAATTCGCAACTACTCTGTATATAAGCAGCAATTAATGGTGTCAATGAATAGTTTTTCAGCCAGCGTTGTGCGGACTTCATCCTCAGTTGCCAATACGAAGGCAAGCATTTCAATTGTTGCGACCCAAGGTACACCACGCCAATAACCACTGACCTAGGACAGTGCTACCAAACCAGCCTGGCCAAGCTGAAGCGCGATTTTACCGTTGAATATCAATTTGGAGCTTCTGAGGGGTTTGTTTTCTTGTCGGTTCATGATTGATGCAATCGTTATCATTCGCATATAGTTTTATGCACATTTCTGCAAAACGATATTGTCAGAGAACACGCGTGGGTCACCTAAATCCTTGACAGGACCCAAATCAGCGAGCATCACACAACTGCCGCTAAGGAAATACAACACTTAGATGAGCGCAGCAGAAACTTTTCTTTGTAGGCTCAAGTCATGAAAGAGGCAACATGAGGCTATTATTTTTCAACTCAGCAAAATCACATATTTTGCTCGGGAAATGTTACATTTAAAACTATTTTTCAAAATATTCCGATCCTTTCAAGAAGCTCTCCTGATTTCGGGAGAGCTTCCTCCTCGAGTTCTAATGAAATAAACTCATCTGTGTCGTCCTACATTGGAGGTAACGCCATCTAGCGAAAAGCTGCTTCCAGTCCAGAAAAGTACAGTAGATTCAGGCTCATGTTGAGGATCGGGAAATTTGGAAAAATAGTTTTAAATGAAACATGTCCCAAGCAAAATACGTCATTTTACAGAGTTGAAAAATAACAGCCCCATGTTATGTAGCACACTCAATCTGAGTTCAGCGAGTTCATCTTCACGGACCACGTTTTAGCCATCGCCAAAAGCTTAACTTATAGAAACGGTTTGCTAATTCTTTACATCATTTAAACTTCTAAGGCGCAAACCGTTTTATTGCTGTGACATGCCGCCTTGAGTTCTGATATGAGCGTTATCACTCGATATGGCACAAAAATATTCATGAACGAAAATATTCTCATACATTTGCGGATCATTGTTTAAGGGCGATCGGTGACAGTGGATGAGAACGATGGGCACGCATAAGCTGCATCCCATCTCCACACTCATTAAGCTGCACAGCAAAGAACATCACTTCTGCGATTTTCATGTCAAAAGGCGCTATGAGAAACAAAAACAGTGACCGCTGTCACATACAATTGCCCGCATATTGTTTTTACCTTAGGAATCTGCTGACCATCAATTATTTGAGTGAATTTGATGGTTGTTTCGTAATTGCCTCATCCCTGTTTCAGGCTGCGAATGTTGCTCGACTTCCGTACGGACGAGCAAATTCCGGTAGACAACTCATCGGGTAAATATTATCATCCATCTTTATAGCCATCGATCCACCCACATCGACATAGCCATTTTATTTGGAGGATGTTTGCTAATTTAAACCTGCAAGAACTATCACCATGAGACGACTTAGGGTGGATCCCCAATGAAGGTGACTGGATAGTCGCTCGTTTGCTATGCTTAGCAGGCTTCGTATGGCTAATGTATCTGATGCTGTTGATCCCACACTGCCAATTGTGCCTTTAAGAGGTGATTGAAAAGGGGGATCTGTCAAAAATCTGCTCTCTTCATATCTTCCGCCGCACGCTGACTTTTTATTCAAGGCTTTGAATAATATAGTTGTTTGATTGAGAGAATTTTATTGAAGGCATGCTTGTGAAGCGACCTTTCTTCAACATTTTTGAAAATGGATTTCGAATACACATTCATGACGAAATGGCGATTTCGTTTATGAGCACAGAGGTTATCTCCGTATCGCCAAATAACAAAATCGCTATTTCTTTGCGACCAACCAAGGTAAGGCCTAAAGCTTCATAAGATCTTCTGCAGGCTTAATGCTTTCTACAGCATAGGCATGCGAAAGAATGTTACACTTTGCTCTGAAAGAGATATCCTATGCGAACACTGATCGGACTCACTCTTTGTAATCTCTCGACTTCCTTATCTTCAACTTTGCGTATTTTTGTTGTTATTATTAGCGCTGTTTTTACAGTTGTTTTTGTTCCTGTTAACACTATTACTACTATGGCATTCAAATCCGCTTCCTTCCAACATATCTGTGTTTCTGCCCTACGAAAACATCGATTCATCAAGATGGTGGCAACAAAAGTAATTTGCAGTACGAGTTTCTGGAGCGGTCGATTGGTGGAGCTTGCCGAAGCAGCTGGCCGAATGCATATTCACAAAACATACCATATTCGGAAACATTGTGTCAAGCACGCTGCATTGCGCTCACTTATGTTAACCTATGTGGCTGTACTCCTTTGCGGTTTAACTTTCTTAGAGGTAAAGCATTCTGGACTTCGTGTTTCCTAACCCTTTTTCTTATGAGCGATCCTGATGAGTATCGCTTACTGCATTCATCTAGTCCCGGTGAATAATGCTCTGTGTGATGAACCAGGACAATGAACTAACTGCAGTCACACGAAAAAAAGTTCATCATCTCCAGATCATTTCTAGCATTTTCCATGNCTCTTTGTAATCTCTCGACTTCCTTATCTTCAACTTTGCATATTTTTGTTGTTATTATTAGCACTGTTTTTACAGTTGTTTTTGTTCCTGTTAACACTATTACTACTATGGCATTCAAATCCGCTTCCTTCCAACATATCTGTGTTTCTGCCCTACGAAAACATCGATTCATCAAGATGGTGGCAACAAAAGTAATTTGCAGTACGAGTTTCTGGAGCGGTCGATTGGTGGAGCTTGCCGAAGCAGCTGGCCGAATGCATATTCACAAAGCATACCATATTCGGAAACATTGTGTCAAGCACGCTGCATTGCGCTCACTTATGTTAACCTATGTGGCTGTACTCCTTTGCGGTTTAACTTTCTTAGAGGTAAAGCATTCTGGACTTCGTGTTTCCTAACCCTTTTTCTTATGAGCGACCCTGATGAGTATCGCTTACTGCATTCATCTAGTCCGGTGAATAATGCCCTGTGTGATGAACCAGGACAACGAACTAACTGCAGTCACGCGAAAAAAAGTTCATCATCTCCAGATCATTTCTAGCATTTTCCATGCAAAAATAACTGCGTCATTCAGCTTTTCTACCTTCTGGGAGATTCAACTCATAATATGAACCATAGCCTTTACTGCTTTGTCGAACTAGTTCATAACTTTTTATAATGTACCTCAGCTCCGCTGCAAGCATTTTGCTACCCTCATCAAACATTTTAAGGGTCCCATCAAGTCGAAATATTTGAATCTAACCATACAAATTTTAGATAAGGAAACGTGCACCCCGAAGCAACTATATGAGTGCATTACTACAAAGTTCCCCATATCGCGTAAGTTCTTCACAGTTGTAACCTGCATTGCTATTGCTCATGTGATTCAGTGTTCTATGTTTCAACGGCAATAATCAATACATCCTGACAAATGCAGGAAAGCACGTCAGAATGCACAACGTTTTCACTGCCATCTTTTTCACTGGACCAACCAATTTCATTGCCTCAAAATCGGTAGCACATATATGCGATTATTTCTGTCACTTCCGTCAGATTCCTCTTTAAAACAGTGCTCCATAACGTTGTAGTGAAAGCTTCCACAGGCACGTCTACCGCAGTACTTTGTTCGCAGTGCTCGCATGAAGAAACTCTTCGTTAGCTCTACATTTTTACCAGATCGACCGGTGAAAAAATGAGCCACAAATCCATTGATTCAGTATGCGAATCAAAATTTCAGAAAACTTTTAGTACGTGTAGACCGTTTCCATGTATGCAGATCAGCGTGAAATAAGACGTTGAAATAGAAGCTGTNTGCCGAAGCAGCTGGCCGAATGCATATTCACAAAACATACCATATTCGGAAACATTGTGTCAAGCACGCTGCATTGCGCTCACTTATGTTAACCTATGTGGCTGTACTCCTTTGCGGTTTAACTTTCTTAGAGGTAAAGCATTCTGGACTTCGTGTTTCCTAACCCTTTTTCTTATGAGCGATCCTGATGAGTATCGCTTACTGCATTCATCTAGTCCCGGTGAATAATGCTCTGTGTGATGAACCAGGACAATGAACTAACTGCAGTCACANTATCGCTTACTGCATTCATCTAGTCCGGTGAATAATGCCCTGTGTGATGAACCAGGACAACGAACTAACTGCAGTCACGCGAAAAAAAGTTCATCATCTCCAGATCATTTCTAGCATTTTCCATGCAAAAATAACTGCGTCATTCAGCTTTTCTACCTTCTGGGAGATTCAACTCATAATATGAACCATAGCCTTTACTGCTTTGTCGAACTAGTTCATAACTTTTTATAATGTACCTCAGCTCCGCTGCAAGCATTTTGCTACCCTCATCAAACATTTTAAGGGTCCCATCAAGTCGAAATATTTGAATCTAACCATACAAATTTTAGATAAGGAAACGTGCACCCCGAAGCAACTATATGAGTGCATTACTACAAAGTTCCCCATATCGCGTAAGTTCTTCACAGTTGTAACCTGCATTGCTATTGCTCATGTGATTCAGTGTTCTATGTTTCAACGGCAATAATCAATACATCCTAACAAATGCAGGAAAGCACGTCAGAATGCACAACGTTTTCACTGCCATTTTTTTCACTGGACCAACCAATTTCATTGCCTTAAAATCGGTAGCACATATATGCGATTATTTCTGTCACTTCCGTCAGATTCCTCTTTAAAACAGTGCTCCATAACGTTGTAGTGAAAGCTTTCACAGGCATGTCTACCGCAGTACTTTGTTCGCAGTGCTCGCATGAAGAAACTCTTCGTTAGCTCTACATTTTTACCAGATCGACCGGTGAAAAAATGAGCCACAAATCCATTGATTCAGTATGCGAATCAAAATTTCAGAAAACTTTTAGTACGTGTAGACCGTTTCCATGTATGCAGATCAGCGTGAAATAAGACGTTGAAATAGAAGCTGTGCTCCACTTCAGTCGGTTCTGCCCTATAGATTCAGTATATCTCGAGATGAAGATAACTGAGCAATATGCACATATATATGGACATGACACGCAAATTGACAGATTCATAGGCAAGACACGACCTTCTCAATTTGAAAAACACTTTTGGCCAAAAAAGTTAAAAATGTTTATTCACGGTCTTTTACTACAGGAAATCGTTGAAGTCTGAAATCTTGAATCAAACTGGATGCATGTTAGGGCAGCAAAGAATTGCTGGAATCATATCAACAGCCGCTGCCTATTATTCCTTTTCCAGCCACTGCAGAAGGGATCAACGGGGCAATGATCACGAGGTTTTGAGAGTTGTTGGGAGAGGCGAGCATCTCAATAGCATTCTAATGTTCATGATCGTTGATGCATCCCTGCCTCAGGTGTAGACATGCAAATACAAATATATAATTTGAACAGCTGTGTGGAAATGCGTTATCAGTTTGGCCTTTTTCTACAGATGCGACTCACATGCCGCAGCTGATGCCTGACTGTCCGGAGTGTGTGCCACAGTGTCAGACCTTCGTTTACTACTCGCATAATTCCTACGCTCACGATATTTTGCCCTCAACGATACAATCCCTGCAGCAGTTTGGTTCACGATTTACGCCACATTATGTCAGGTAAAAACGCTTACTCTTATTTGTGGGTTCATTGCTCGGAAGGCACAAGCATCTGTACTGTTGATCAACTCCTCCATACCAGAGGGCTTGTCAACGCCTTGTACGAACTGACGCCAGCACCTTTCTGGGCACTGCAAGTTCTGCAGACGGGTTGAATAACACCATTAGAAAAAGACGGCTGTGCAGTTTTAAGCTGGGAGTCAAGAATACTCATAACTGTATGCGAAGGGACTGCAAGGTCAAACACAAGTTGATTCGCTTTGCTGCACAAAGTTTCCGCATTTACACCACGTCTCATACCAGTTCTCAGAAGCCGAATCGATTTCGTAAACACGTCAACGTGAACCGTTCGACATTCTCAGGTATTTTCTTTCGAGCGGCAATCCTCACTCTATACTCCGCAACCGCAGCCCCTTTTTTTAGTGGTACATGCTACATAGGCGTTGCAAATTGCCGAGGCATCCGCCCCCGCACACAGAAGAAGGAACACGTACGCGTGCACGCGCACGCACATATATACGCACACAGACGCACAAACCCACGCGAAAGGCAGCGAATGCACACAATCCACATATGCGGGCGCTGGCGAGCACACACACACGCGCGCACGCACTCATGCATGCATGCCTGCATGCACTCGGGCACACGCGTAGCCCCACACACATATGAGGAACTTCCTGCTTGTCGAACAATTCCAAAGGGTCACATTACGACGTATCATTTAACAACTTCCATTTTTCGCTGGAGGATTTCATACATATTCCTCTTCCTTCCCAAATGCTTCTTCCTCGGAGAGAAAGAGAGCAAATGGGGAAGGGAACATTGTCTATGATGTGTGTTGCTATCACAGCTAATGTTCAGTGTTTGAAACAGGCAGAATGTGGTCGGCATGCACGTGTTCTTTGAGGCAAAGAAATTCGTCCTTTACTCGCAATCAACTCTATCCGACTTCACAAACGTTTTAAGTAAGTCTATTTTACTTTTTTTCCTGCATTATGCAGTTACAAGTTGAGTTGAAAGCGCATAAGTGCGATGGCACTTATGCAATTCATCGTCGCAGTCGTATAAAGCTCTAAGTCAGCAAAAGTTCCCGTGAAAGCGCAACTGAGCAGACGATGATCACTATAAATACATTCTTTGCAAAGTGCTATCATTCTTACTCATTCTATCATGCGAGAACGGAACAAGAAAAGCGATATGCGCATTTTTATATTATAATAGTGGTTCGGTTGTCGATGAATGTATAATTCGCATTTCTTATCTAAGACCAATTATCAGCAGAAATGCACTGCAAGAATACCGAAAAACAGTAAGAAGAACGTTCACTTTCATGCATTTGTACCTCTGCAAATGACGTCATGAAAAGGTAGAAGTGATCGAATTGCAGAACCTCTGAAAAATTTCAGTAAATCAGAGAAAGGATGTGCTGCTGTCAATACCGTATACAGCAACCGGAAGCTTTCAGTGCGCAATCTAAAACATCCTTAGTGGCACAAATGAGAGCTATATTCGAAGAACAGCAGCGAAATAAGCGAAAAACTTTACTCGAACATGCTTTGCGATGTCAACTTATACACCCACTTCGTGCATGAAAAGTGATCTCATGAAGATGCGATAAACCATAAGGAACTTTACACCCAAATGACGAGGTTGGTAGCTCAATGTAAACCGAAGAAATCTTGCTCCATGCAGGAAGTTTTTCTGGCATCTTTGCAGGCAACATTGGTGGTAATATGGGTCTTTTTCACGGTGCGAGCGTGATTTCACTCTTCGAGATGGCACTTGTAGCCTTCAAAGTAGGCTGGGCTCTTATTTCAAACAAACGCACTCGTTACATGCAATCCAAAAGGTTGAAGGAGGTTAACGCTTTCTTCTTCGTTTGACTCTTGCAGTGCTTCTGTTAAACGTCATTTATTTTCTATGGTTCTATAATATGGTACTCAAAAATAGGCCTCTATATGAAGAATCTGTTCACATATATCGGCGGGTGCAGCATATTTCCTTGGCTATATCGCGTTTTTGAACTTGTAATTGTGGGGAAATGAAATCATTTTTTCTGTGCATCACTCAACTTCATTTCCACCTCTGAATTCCTTAGATTGTGATAGAAGTTGTGGGCGCCTGATGAGTTTGGGAAGTGACATCGAGTTGCCGCTCCCCAAAACTATTCGGCAGCTGACACTCCACGAGGTTGAATAATACGTGACCAAAAAAGTGCCCCTGCATATATGACGTCGGTATCCCTCCAGCAACTTCTGGAAAATAGATGCTTATAGTGGTCTAACTTTTCAGGATGCCAGGAAGAAACGCTTAGAAGAGATTCTTAGCGACGCCAACCTCTGCAGACAGGCATCTCAGCCATGTTCACAAATGAGTGAGGTAAATTTTTCGAAGATAACTGCTTCAAGAACAACAGTTTTGCATACTTCGGACGACCTGTCTATTGCGATATTTTCAACTGCTGACAATGTATTAGAATTCGCCTCCTCCCCTTCTCCAGCTTTATGCCTATGGATCTAATCGATACACACATTTTGTTCACCAATCTCACAATCTGGCCAATCGTTTACGGTTTTCACGTCGTATTGCAGTGCTTGTCGAAGTTCAGTTCCTGGTGAGTCGTGAGACCGACAATGGGTGCTTTCCAGTCATGAAGAGGCAACTTCCCAGAAAGTGTTCTAACATGAGAACATAAAGTTGTTCGCTAGAAACCGCGCTCAAACTTGAGCAAAGGTAGATTCTTACTGACCACATCAGTCACGACCTCCAGCTGAATCATTGCTGCGAATATTGTTGCATATTTTTCCTCCGAACGAATCATCCCATGCCATCCTCGGTTATCCGTTACCCTCAGCCAACTGCCAGTTTGAGCGATTCATGATAAAGAGGACTCATTGGTCAGTGATTTTGTTGCTAATATACGATTGACAGTGCTTATGACGAGACTGCGATATTTCTGCGTCTTGTGCTTTCAGTTACATATGGCAGCTGTCTAGAAAAGTATCAAATTCAGAAGGAGTAAGTTGTGAAGATTTACTTTAAAAAACAATCGCTTTTTATCTGTTGAACTAATTCTTGTCCGCTTTTCAACCTATGTATGAGTTCGCAAATTATACGTGTTTTTCCTTTCTAATTCAGATCATTTTTTTGAACATACACCGCTCATTGCCTGCAGAGATGCTGGAAATTCAGTTTCTCTATGAATTCAGCCTAATTCCGCTTGCTTTAGGTTTCTACAGAGCTCAGTGTAATATTTCTTTGCATTGTGTATTATCTTTCATTCACGCCTTCTTCGACTTCTGTTGTTTTTCGGAAATAACTCCTTTTGAAACTGAGAGGTTTTGCAAGAAGTCTATGCATGTTGCAGCAGTAAGGGTGTTGTGTCTCTTAATTTGTGTGTGAGCGATGCTCAGTGCGAAGCAGGATTCGACTGCTTCAATCACCAATGGAAGTCAGTCGCTGCGGGTGTAAGAGGTGTAAGACAATAACAGTTCGTCTCGTGCTCTAAAATTTTTTTTGAAGAAGTCTCTTTAGAGCATGTGGTCGCATGACTTCGGCAAGCAAAACTTCTTCCTGCTATTAGATCCTCACTGATAGCCCCATTTTCGATTCTGGTCTCATCGAGGGACTCGGAACATAGTTGCAAATTGTCCAGTTCTTCTGTTTTCACTTCGTAATAGAAAATCCTCTGGCGAAATGCGCCCTCCTCTTCGAGGTTCCGATGAGGCGCACTATTGGTGCATCTCAGTAGCACAACTACCTCGATCACATTGTGTGAGAATCGAATTAATGCTACCTTCCTTTGCTCACTACGCGCCCTCAGATAGTGAAATTTTAGAGCCCTACATTGAAGCTTGAAAAATCTTGCAGGACACAGCAAACTCTGAAGTAGCGTCATCAAGTGAACCGCAGAGCAGCGATACTGCGAGCAGTGACAAAGACATAACTGATGTGGAGGAGCTTTCGGCAGAGAATCTCAGCATAAAAATGGTTCGTTAATTCGCATTAGCTTCGTTCGGTCTGACTCCTGCCAAATTAGTTGTTTATTCCTGTCACTTCGACTGCTTCACCTCCGCAGGCATTGCCACTGTAGGGGAAGAGAAGTCGAATTGACATTAAACCTTGCACGAGAACTGTCCTCCTCGGGACCTTTGCTTATGTTACGAAGAAAAGAATTGCTTAAGGCTTTTTCGGGAGAGAGAGAATATGTTCATGAGCATAGGCAAATATTCTTCTTTTGCTTTCCTTGACGCAATTCAATTACATCGTCGGGATCGAAAAGCAGCACCACATTATGAATTTAAAGCAAACGGCATTTTCGGAATGAATCAAGCGATAAAACGCGCCACATTCATTCGCTCTTTTATTGGCTTCCTTAACGATTTAACTCCTATTTTTAAACAGCTCAAATCGATGTGGGATGTAGAACGTGAGAAGTTGACCCAATGAAGTCAATCTTACGAGATGAGGAGTCATCAATGAAGCAATATGCTATTTGCACTAAGAACCGAATTAGTTTTATTCACCTTACGAAATACAACTGTCTAAGTTGGAGAAAAAGAAGGGCACCTTCGAAAAGGTATTTGAAGAGGTTTCACAGTTCTTCACAGGTAGACCTACTGATGAGTCTATAGATGACTTTGTTGATTCAAGATGCCGCATCATCAGTGGGAAATCTTATAGAATGTGAATTGTAGCGGTTGATTTGATATTGCAAAGCAGTTGCGGCTATTTCTTCTCTATGCTAAAAAGGATCATGCTAGTTTCTATCAGCGCCCATATGCGTCGCTAAGAGATAATATGCTGAGTGTAAAGATATAGCCCATTCTTTATAATTGCTGCTTCAAGGAAATGGCATCAAGGCTAGAAATGCTCTAGTGCTAAATGACGAACCTGAATAATATTCTTCTCAATGTTATTTCCGAAACCCTGAAGACTGTTTCCGATTTGCAACATTTTTCAGAAAGATGAGCCCAGGCAAAGAAGTGGCGTTATATCATTTCTAGTGATACCTGCGTTCTTCGAGGCTTTGCAATAAGACGATCTCTGTACAGATTAATCTGCACAACTTGCCTATGTGAATAATAAGGTTGGCGAACGGGTTCTTTTTTTGTGTTGTACATGGTCCACCGCAATTATCAGTCTAATAAAGAATTTTGTTAGGCGTCTATAAACATGGCGCGTAAACAGAGCCAGCAAAACTACCACAGAAAGAGGATAGATTCGTTATGGAGATCAACAACTTCCACTTTCCACACTTTCTACAGAAATTTCAAAAAAACGAAATTTACAGGCAACCCTGCTATGGTGGCGTCTTTTGTTCAGATGCGCCTGCTTCTGTGATCTGTCAAAGTGTTAGAAACTGGCACGACGAAATTCATTGATGAAATTTCCACCCGAATGAATCATGCGGTGTTCCCAAGTTACCATTCGGTGCAGAATGTGCCTTTAAAATTCCATGGCCGTAGCAGCTACAGCTCGCCAGTTGAAAATACCGTAGAGGCAAGAAGTATGGATATGTCTGAAGATGAACAAGGTGACGTCGCCGTATGATAGCTTCCCAGAATCGCGTGATATGCTTTTGGGCGTGGATCAGTATTTACGCTTGGATTTAATGAAACCTTGTTATTAAACGTCGTATCGTTGTTGTCCAATTTCTCTCCGTCTAATTTTCGACATCGCAAAAAGCAAATATTATATTCGCTTCACTGTTATGTCTCACCGATTGTTTCTCGAAGAAATGTCATGGACGACGCGCTTGCCTGGTTGCCTGTATCACAGGTATTTTCGAGAGCACTTTGCAAATAGTGGGCATCGAGACTGATGAAACTGCGCACATCAAATACCACATCCAGAATATTGATGATGACACTGCAATGCTCATTACGGGAAGAAGGAACTTGATTTGTGTTATGGCAACCAGCAAAGTCATCATTATGCGAGCGAATTTTCCGTTCGCTTCCGTTTCCTGGTGTGTCGTTTCTTTTGCATCCCCATCTCAGATGCATAACTACATCTCCATGTGCAATGAAACTTTGCAGTAGATCTGGCTTCTTATCTTCCGACTGAGCTGTCGAACAACCTCAAGTGGTGGGATAGGTCGTGGGTAACAGTTTGCAATTCATTTGGGTAGCTGATCACAGCAACTCATTTATTTCTGGCAAAGTCATTTCTTGTGTCTTTTAGAAACGCCGCTATATTAACGCCTCATTTGTGCTGTGTGAGCTATCCCAATGTACTGCTGGAAA
Source organism: Toxascaris leonina (assembly GCA_022844705.1). Lineage (NCBI taxonomy): Eukaryota > Metazoa > Nematoda > Chromadorea > Rhabditida > Ascarididae > Toxascaris > Toxascaris leonina. The sequence continues at coordinate 23,272 of JAARMF010000489.1, read as the reverse complement.
CTTTTTGCCCTCCACCTGGCCTCACACGGGAAAGCACACTTGAATTTCACGCTGTGATCTCAAGGATATGCAAGTATATGGAGAGAGAGGGAGAGGGGGAGTGTGGTGGATGGCTCATAGCATAGAGAAAGGGGTGAACTGGAGTGAGTATGGATACTCAGAGTGTCCGGCATTCAGCATTCCCTTGCATTCCGTTGTCGTTATATGTTATTGACCCGTTGGCCAACGCTAGCTTTGCAGCCGAATTTCTTGTGTCTTGGTGAAAAGTGGCGATAGGATGTTGGTGTTTTAGGCATGATCAAGTTTTGCCGACGCAATTTATGTAATATATTTCAGTTATTTGGTGTCCAGAAGATTCGCGTAACACGAGCAAGAAGCCTTATAGTGATCTGAGAGCCTTAATCGCTTTTTCAAGTGTTCAATCTATGTTTGTATATAAAAATAATATTACATGATGTTCATACAAAACGGGTGACATACTTCTTCGACGATTCACTTCGATAAAAATTTTCGCACTTCAATAGCGTTGTTTAGCTTCTGCACAATCAAATGCAAACGAAATGTGATATCGTATAGATTAAACGAAACAATATATGAAATAGATTTATTATTCCAGAAGGAAGGGCTCATCATTATTTATTGATGGAATATGGCAAACCACATAGAACTCATATCTATCACTATTCACATTCACTGCACTAATGCAACGTTAGAAGAATGTAGTCGAGTGCCCACTTCTGCTTTCATCTCAGCGAAAGCTTTAGTGCTTCAACTATCGTTGCTTATCACCAAAACAATTATAGGCTTCACTTTCATGTAATGTGAATAGGTACGGACTCTTCGAACACATATACATTTACTTGTAATCTTTCGGGTTACTTGACTTGACCGGAGGTTTATGCTGAATTATGAGAAGCCCTTCACGGGGATCCATAGTTTCGTACCAAATGAGCCAAAAACGAGGACGTTCTTGCTTCGCCTTACCAATGAAGAGCCGCCAAACTTCGACCTCTCGCCTTTTATCACAAAAGGAACGGCTTGCTTGCGCTAAAAATTTCTTCGCCTAAAGAATGCATAACGAATGTGATGGAAAAGGCATTCTTCAGCGGCCTTGGAAAGCTCACATAATACAGAAAACAGAAATATTATGAGCATATGAGATTTGTTGTTCCCTATCCTGTTCGTTTTTGTGCTCATCATCGACCAGCCGCTTATACACCTACTTTTATCCCCCTCATTCTCACCGTCCTACTGACCACGCTCCTATTTTCATCCGTTCACCCCCCTCAGGCGTTAGTTGCGCTCTCCATTCCTTATAACCAGCAAAGACCATTCTCCCTAGATCATCACTTTCCGTTGTCGTTGACGGCTATTCTCAAGAATATTGCGACATTAAATTTCGAAATATTGAATGCAAGGAGAGCTTTTTAGGGAAATGATGGTATTGAACCTTTGGAATCTGCAATGAGCTTTCGTAAAGTGGCGTACACCCACAAAATAACTGATGCCGCATATGTGACATACCGATTAACGGCAAAACTTAACATTTGTATGTTTCCGGAGGGAGTATTGAGCTGAAACCACTCAAAAGAATTTGGGCGAGGAGATGAACATGTTTGCGGTGAACCTAACAACCTTTTCTTGTGTTCATTCGTCGTATTATTATTATTATTATTATTATTATTATTATTATTATTATTATTTATTATTATTATTATTATTTTGTTGGACTAGTACAACTGTGCTCATGAAAGACACTCAATGAAGTTGCTGAGAAACCTAACAGAACGTTGATGGAGTTGTTGAAGTACCACGTCAACGTTTATTCCAACTATCAAAAAAAAAAAAAAAAAAAACTGAGGACATTAGAAGCGAATAACGTATTTGCTGTACGACTAGATCGCTTCAGAAAACCGAAAGAATAGCGGGAAACTCGTTGGCAGTGCAGAAGGTGGCACAATCACAAAACGAAGTCTCAATTATGCAAATGTTATAGAACAAGTCGTACAATGTGATTTTATTCTTTATGCCCAATTCAAAATACCGCTATCAATTGTTCACTCCATCATCGGACGATGCTGCTAGATCATACTGCTATCACTTTTTCGTGAATGAAAAGGCCATTGCGGAAATACCGCCCTTACACTGGTCTACAATCTTTCACTTGAGGTAAATTTCACGACAGGGCAAAGCAACCATCTCTATTCCCTACCCCAACCTTGCCATTTCCCACTTTTCTAACAGTTAGCTGCCTAGCTTCACTGTTGCTCTCTATTTGCGAGCAATCATTTCAGTTAGGCCTTCATGGCGCTATCGGATGATATGCTTTTCGGAGAATTGTATCAATGATCCACTAAGTGTTTGAAAGAGACTAACGAAAGAGGAACTAACCGAATTTAAGAGCGCAACACTGAAAGCTGATGAGATCGTAACATGAAGCAACAATGCAAAGGTCAATGCAACTATCCACCTTCTCATTGCCTTTGCCAAAATCTTCTGCAAAAATTGTCAATATTTCACATCAGCAGAAATAAATTGTTGACGGCTATCGGCGATGAAGCAATTAAGCGCAATAACGACTGCAAGTCTTTGCTGGTCACTATTATTTGCGACTTATAGGCATAACGAGCAATAAATGAGCCAATACGCTCATAAAGTAAATCAAAAGTTCCACAGTGCATTCTGACACTATTTTACTACACGCACTTTCAACACGGCGTCTAAAAGTTGATCTCTTCCGACTTCCTATTTGTTCGCAAAATTCACCACATGGCATGAATAGCCAAGNATGAATAGCCAAAGGGAGGAGGGAGTGAGGTTCAAGAGTGTGGGAAAATCCCTTCCATTTTTAATGTACAGACAATTGAAAGTATGCCAACCCCTATACACTTTTGTTCGTTTATGATTCTCCTAACCTATCTGTGATTCTCCTAACCTTTCATTCGCTTGAACTCAGTTTGATATTCATACGAGACAAACTCATGTGAAAGATTTCAGTGAAATCGTTGTAAGGAGTAAATCGCGTTTCTTCACTCAGCACCACAATTGTCAAAAACTGCTAACCGAACGAACCACTTATGGAAATTCCGCAGCATCAGAAGTTTGAATAGCTGCGAACATAATAAGTACCAATATGTTCGTCTAGAAGCTCGCCAAAGTCATTTCCGCCGCCGTTACAGCGATTGCTACATATAGACAGCATTAGAGTATCGCAAAATTAGTTACTCCTTTTCTCTCTCTCTTTCTCTTTCTCTCTCTCTCTCTGTGTTAAGAAGCAAGCCGCATCAAGTTCAGTGAATGTCAGAACAGTAGTAATCACAAATACGCTATGTGCTTAATCCAGCAATGTCTTCTGTTCTCTTTCTGAATTCTATAGGAATTCAGCACGACTCTTTATCTAAGGTTATGTAGAAATTTTTGACATATCATAAAATGTGCACGTTTATTTTACTCGACGACATGCACTCGAACGACGACGTGATGCCCATTTTTGTTATGACTCATCTTTTTATACCATTTTAATGCATGCTAATGCCATAGATGTGCCACGGCTACCATTTCTATGATATTATTCCTTACGAACAAACTGCCTCTGCAATATTGCATTTGAAAGGTCCATTGGTTGGAAGCCACATTTGCTCGCATTCTCGCATACGCCTGCTCATCCATCGTTGTTTTGCAGTATAAAATCAACTGAAATAGGAGCTACAAAAATGTGCTGGATGAGACCAGCAAATGTGGATCATCTCCTTGAGCGAGTTTCCTATTTATTCCTCACCTTTCTTCAAGTGACACGCATTTTTTCATCGTCAATTATTCACATGGGCAAATTATTAACGCATGGGAAAGGGCTCGTGCAGTTCGTTGACCGCGTGACAACTGATAGGGCTTTTTCGATTGCTTCTGAACTTTTTTTCGTTTCGCTTCTTCAACGATTCTCGCCTTTTCCGGTATTTGAAAGCTTTGGATGCCTTTGGACGAATGAATATTCGCTTATTTCCGTTTCCAAAGATGATCTCTGAGAAATGAGCATATGCACTTCATTACCTCTACTTTAAGATCACTCAGAATCTTTTCTTTGAGATGTCCTTAAAAGTCATTCTCCAGTAGCATTTAGTTCATAAAAATCGTTCATAGGATATTTGCGATTGCTAATTAGGCACTAAATATCACGCAACGATTCAACAATTTCCTCTATTGATTTCATAAAGCGACGAACATGAAACATGTACTTAGAAAATGTGAATAAATGAAGCGTTGAATGGGCAAACAGTAAATGATAGTGATGCAATGAATGGAATTCAAAAATTATTCGAATTCAAATTTATTCTCATCATCACCAGCCTTCTTCATATAGCCTCAGAGGTCATATACAAAAAGGTGTAAGGTCGAGATGACTCTTCAAAAAAAAGTGTCACATACTTTCAGTCAAATAAATAAGCAGCTCATTAATCAACTAATGTATAATCAAACATCGTTTCTAGAGATATCAGCGATGAAAACCTTGTGAGATCAACAAGTGATTGAAGTCGGTCTCTCTTATTCACCGAACTAATTGTCTCGACGGCATAAACGAAAACAACGAAGAGAGGACATTGATCCGTTTGTCTCAATGTGCATTTCTGATCGCAATAGTGAACAACGTTCGACAGGCTTCTCGCTTGAATACTGCTTTGGCGTGTGACTGCTTAACTGATAACACTTTGTGCTCGGAAGCATAATGCGACGAACAAAACGCATAGGGCATCACAAGTGACGCCAGTGACGAGGTATCATAGAATGTGTTGATCCATCGATGTAACAGTTCGTTTTCTTGCTGATCAATCAATATGACCAATTGCTCGCGGAAGCTGCTGCACATCGTTGTCCCCCTTTTTTTCCGATTAAGATTTGATTTGCGGACAGGTAAGTTCCGCTATATTTGGGTAATAGTTTTCCGAAGTTTGTAAAGGAGGAAAGAAGATGTGCCTGAGGATTGATGCAAGTTGCAAAGACGTAGGCGAAAAACATAAATATATCATTATTTGTTTATGCGAATATCACTGCGCACTTTCTCGACTCTTGCAACGACCTAAAGAAGAAATCAAGAGGTTCCCATGCCATGCTTGGAACAAAATCGAACGATCGACCTGCGCACAGTATTCCACTCGAATCTGCTCCCCAGGAGCACAGAACCTAACTCACAGAAAACAGCTTCATGCATATTCGTATACGCGTTGTCGTTCCCAGGTGAATGGAAATCTAGTTGCTTTTGTTCCTTGGGGGAAGGCGACGGAAATAACTCACTGATTCATTGATTACACTCATCAAATTTCTCTTCTTCATGAGTTGTACGTATGAGTGCATGGTGTACACTTATATGTACAACCTATCCACGCTGACCAGTTGCCTTATTTGTCAGCTGCCGTTAGGTGAAGAATGTTGAATGCAGCCATTTGTTTCGTCGAAAACGCAGGCACTATTCCCATGGGAATANGCATCGCGAAAGGTGATGCTTTTAAAAGACTTCATGCGAGCAGCAAAGACTTGCCCTATTTATTCAATTATTTAATTAGCGATGCTGCGAAAGGATTTGGTCACGCTGCTCGGAATAGTTCGGTTCCTCTTGAATCAGTAGAAAACAAACTCAGAAAATTGTGGGTAGATAACTGCAAGAAATGACCAAAATTGCACAGCGAGAAAGTTGAACATCAATGTAAAAAGGCCGATGAATCTTAATGGTATCACTCCTTTGAAAATAGTGTAATTGCTGGCAAACATTCAATATGACGGGTAATTAAAACGCTGCTTATACTGATGTCACCAAAGATATAATCACAACTTTCAGGAGCACTTTGCCGTGCAATACGAAAAAAGTCGTAATGATAGTGCGTAAAATCCATTGTACGACATTTGAGTCGATATCGACGTGAGCATTATAGACCAGGATCGCCGTATGCTTAGAGGAAAGTATCATAGAAGTTCAACTCAAAACAGTTATGCGCTCATCTTGGAAAATGGGGAAGGGAGGGTAATAAAGATATAAGTATTTATCGATGCGTTATATCAAAAGCTGCACGTGCAGAGGAGAATATTTGTCTAGTTTATAGTGCTTATTGGCCGCGAACAGTGCAGGTTCGAGCAATCGAATGCAACATCACATCACTAAGAAGGATGCAACACTTAGCAACTTTCCTTCAATTAAAATCGTCTAATGGAAACGGTGCGAAAAACTTGCCAACTCATTTCGATCGAACTAGCTACGTTCAATGGCCTACTATGAACTAATTGGCACAACTTGAGAACGAATATCATAACGGTCATAGCAAAGACACTCAGTGGATGCGCAGATGCAAGAAAACGGGAGAAGAGCAGAAGTGAAGCGAAAAAATGGGCAAATAAGTGCAAATTGCACAGGCGAAAATATTTTATAGTAGAGATTTACTGAAAACTTTGGAGAAAAACGAGAATGCTCAGGAGTAAGCCCAGTGATATATATCAGCTGCAACAGTCGAAATTGGGGGAGTAATCGAACACGAATTCAGTATCAGACGATCATAATAGAACTGGGTGGAGGGAGGAGGGGAGAGGGAGAAGTAAGGAGCATGAGAAGAAGAAGAGGTACGGATGTTGCAAAAGTAAAATCTCGCAACAATAAAAATACACCAACGCAATTGTTATTCTCCAAATAGTATTATGGAATCGGCTCATCCTACCGATAAGAAAGTGACTTTCTTTCTGAACGATCCAGTGCTAATGAGCAAATAAAGTTTTGAAAAGAAAACTGTAGATTTAAATTCGAAGTTAAAAATTGGCGCATTTTAGTGATGAATGAAAATGGCTGAGAGGAAACCCTTCGACTAGGCAAAGAAGTAAAAATACTGTCTTGGCATCAGCTCATTCGAGGATATCCATTTAATTCACTGGATTAATAGCATTTTGACTGCACGCTTCTATGGTGAATTTAATTCACTGTGCATTTCTCTGAACGTTCATTGTCATTGAAGAAGTCGCACTTAAGTTAAGAGGACTCATCATATGAATAAAAGAAGAGATAAAAATTTATAGGTGGAACGCGTTGTAGCCATAGACCAATTATTCGCAAGAGCTCCTGGAGGGTGCATGCGTTCAATGAAAAGTTTAAATGACCTAACTATGATGATTTGTGATGTACGAGTATCATGGAATCTTTCCACACAACAATGAACTCGCCACCTGTCTTCGCCTTATATATTTGATTGCATTGAATTCATCTTTAGGTCCCTTGCCCAGTTTTCAAATATCCCACATAAATAAATGTGTGAATTTTCTACAGGAAAAGTCGATATATTGAGCAAAGAATTTCCAATTCTCAAATATGATCTCACAAATTCATTGGTGAATTTTAGCGACAAAACTTCACTGCTGAAGTTTTGCCTAAAAAAAACGATTAACTCAAATCGCTTTCATTGAAATGTCGATAAATCTCAGAATTCATTGCCAGTGTAATAGAGTAGATAATTTTCTGAATTTTATTGATGAAATGAATAAACCTCGAAATACTCTCTAATCAGATGAAATTATGAGGTGAAATATTATTGAGCGCACGAAAAGTTGATATTGCATGAGGAAGGTTTCATTCTTCGCATCAGAAGACGGATGAATTACACTAAAGATAGGCAGAATTTTGCAAGACAATCTACGCAGGGTGACGATAAATATTTAGACGGTACATGCGTCTAAACGTTCCTCATTACCCACTTCTCCCGCCTCGTCCAAGATGAGAACTTTCTTGTACAGGTGCCACCCCAGGTGGACCGTATCGTTACTCCTTCAATATGAGATGGTTTTGCGAATTTTCTTTTCTCGCCTTCAAGGATTGGCTTCAAGCATATGGCAGAAATATCGGTGCTCATAAAAAACGCAAAGAACTTGGCGCTTCAAACGAACTAAATGTCAGAGTCCAATGTTCTCCCAAATTTTTGAAAAATAAACCAGTGAACTAAACACTGAAAACATTAAAAAAATCATGAAGTTTTATGGCTTCGAGGGCCGATATTTCGCAGCCGCTTTTCTTAGTGCCAAATACCCTAATATCCGAAATTTTCCCCTTCATACGCCGGCTTCTTCACCAAACTTTTCTTTCTGAGAGATAATGCTTCTGTCCGAACAGCAAAAAAGAATTCTTGGTTGAAATACCGGAAGCTCACGAATTTCTGTCTGCGAAGCAGTCAGTGTAACCTTATTCGCTGTCGAACAGAGATTGTAGATATATGTTGCCGAAAAGGCAGCCGCCTATGCGAGTTTAGAATCTCATCTCTTCATGTGAGAAAGCAGATACTTTAAAAAGGAAATCTGAACCAACGTTTTATTGAGACCGCAAACGCATCCATCCCAAACCTGACTTGCACGCTTAAGTTTATAAGGCAACTTAGTGCCTGCGAAGTATAAGAGTAAAACACAGTAGTTTCCACCCCCGTAATATCATATTTCCTTAGACCAAACGTCTTCTTAATAACTGCCAAATGTGTGCAAAGGAGAAGATTGTGCAGGATTGCTGCACTTCTCTTTTCACATCCAGCTGAACTCAAGAATCGAAGATTTAAATCCAAATTGCCTGCCCATTTCGCTCTAAATAACTCAAAAAGCATGCTTAGGTCGAATTTGGGGAGGAGAAGGAGGCGGTTCCCCTGTGTAATCTGCATTTCAATTTTGATAGACGTGGCAACCTCAGTTCAATTTCAAGCTCTTGATGGAGAAATTACAAATTCATTTCCTCGAATTGCGAGAGATGCCTATGCAGCGGGGACTCAAATGGAAAGCATTATTAAATACCCCGCGATGCCCTAAGAGATTATCAAAAAAGATAAAGGATCAGCCAAATGTAGGAGGAAGAGGAAAAAACTGATGGAGTGCCATGGAAGTTGCAAAAAGAGCAATAATGCACCAGCAACTGCAAGAAGGTCCCGACTCTGCGAAGAGCTTCAAAGCCAATATGTAGTTGCGTACAGGTTCCACTATGATGATCAAAGGAGAAGACGATATCCTTTTGGCAAAAAACTTTTTCACAAAAGAGATGAAGATGCCAATATTAGTGAAAATATCAATACCAATAAGTAAGTGTGTGGCAGACTGTTTTGATTTCCGTCATGAGACTGTCAAAGAGATATGCAAATACGCACATCTCTACTCTTGCGTACACAAAGGCCGCCAACACGATTATAATAGATATTGGGGTGATACGAAATAAGTTCTGAAATGCTCGAAAGTTGGTTTCTAGAAAGCAACTTATTACAGCAATTAGAGCTATTAGAATGTGAAAAAAATGCTGCACCGACTTTGCCGTTTCTTGAGGATAATGAATCTCATTGCTTGAAGGATTTGCAAAAGCTCGAGTCGTACACGACTGCATAGCCTTCTAGGTTCTTCAGATAGATGCGATTCTGAAAGGCCACCAGAAAAATTATTTGAGTTCTAGGTTGGAATGGTTCTTAATTCTTCGTTCTTAATATGCTGATGCAATGCTCCGTTTCAACAAAACGTTTTTCTACCAATATGAGTATTGAGTAAGCTCTCGAAATTACTTCGCTACAAGCTGTATCGAGATCACCTTGCGAGCACTCCCTGGATTCCTCGCACTCCCGCTCTCGATACCAGATATGACTGCGACGACAGCGAACGTCACATCCGGCAAGCGGATATGCAAATTAGCGGATGAGTCCACCGAGAACAGCGTTGCTATCCTACTTGTGACTGAAATCCTGCTTACGTGCCATTCTAATAAACGCTAAGCAAGAAAATCAATCTTTGAAGCGGAAAAGACAGTATTCAACGTCAGAATACGGAGACTAACTTTCCGATACGTGGGAATAAGATGGAGTTTCCGCCCCCCAGCCGCTATATTCATGGTGCATTTCTCGTCAGAAACGAGGCCCCACTTATGCATTTTGATGTGACACTACTATTTTGGAGACGCAGAAGCGGAAGACACCTAATTAAGAATTCCGAGTGCACGAGGTGATGAAGCTTCGCCGGAACAGCAATTTGATAGCCGGAGAAAGCGCCTTCAGAAATACTGCAGAAATTTGTGAGATTTTTTATATGAAGTTGCATTTGACGACTAAGGCTATTAGCTTCGACGCAGAGGCGGCAAGACTAGAGGTTGTTTTACTTACGATTACAGTGCGTGCGTCTCTTCCAGTATTGCTGTACTCCACTCTAGTATACAGACTAAAAATAGCTCGAACTTAGCGCTCAATGCGCACTTTGCTTCACAATGCTTTTAACAAGCACCTACTTCACTTGGCATGTCATTTGCTTTGCCGGAAGTCGCCAAAATCAACTATTACAACCTATGAACAACGGAAGAACCAGGTGAGATTTACTAGTGAACTCGGAAAAGCACCCGTGAAAAATTTGCACCGGAAACATATTCAGCTGAAACAAAAGTGAGGAGGTGCGGTGGTGATAAGAGGTGCAAAATGTCGCCGACATATCCCAGAATGTTCTATGCCTCTGCAACGACCAATGCACAATCAGAAATTCGTGAGACATTAGCGTGGGATTCACTAATGCACATTTGAGACAATGAAATCGATAGATCGTCTGAGACAATATGGTGCAATGACATATATCAAGAATGGTAGCATAAATGCGTTCCCAATTGAATTGAACAAACAAAACGAACGCAAATAATTTCTTTCATTCTCAATCCTCATTAGTTTCATAGCTCAGAAATCACTTGAATGCTCACTGTAAATTCTCTGAAATTTCAGCAGGCGTCGAATGTTTTCAACGCATTAAAAATATCCATCACTCGGTATAGGTAATGCAGTAGGAATTCCTAACGTCAGAGTAATGATGCCATCCTACCATAATGTATTGTACTTTTTGTACTGCACTTCTACTAATACTAGGTATAGAACACTATTGCACCTAATTAAATTTCGCAAGCAGAGTATAAACACAGCACTCTGTGTTGTGTTAATTTGGGGGGGGGGGGGGGGTGAAGGATGATGGAAAGATATTATTGTACCGATTTTTTGGAAAAACTAGACCAACTATACTAGACCATTTTTTCACTATGCTTATACATAAAATATACTTCATCCATACGGATTCGAAGTGCAGCTGCGCCTCTATAATATCAATTTTAAAAGTTGCGCCGCAGAAGTGAAATTACCGTTCACTCTAGTGGATGATTTTTTTCTTGTGAAAATGAGATTGGGTGGCCTGTTTAGGATGTTCAAAGAAATGAAAGAGTGTTTGATTGTCATGCGTTTCCGGGTTTGTTTTTCCTGTGCGTGAGACCACATCTACGGGTGTGTCTTTTGCCTTGTATCTGTTTTTAATTTCTATGCTTTATGGGAGATTTATGCGACATTATTTTATATTTTTGTTGTCCTTAATATGAGAAAATGAATTCTCCGCTTAAAAGATGCATTTAATGAGCATCCTTTAAGGAACCAAACCTCTTACATTTAGAGGCACATGAAGAAGAAATGAGAGAGTGGCAGATGGAATTTATGTCCGCTCTTTTTTCTACAGAATTTTTACGTATCGAATGGATTCTAAAAATGTGCTTCTGAATTCTAAAACATTACGCAGATGTCACGATGAGCACGCGATTAAACAAGACAATATTCACATCGTACGAGTGGGCATCGACTAGTCTTCAATACGCAGAGTAATAACCGAATCAGGCACGAACATAGTGTGCGCTTTTAAAATTGAATGTGCGAAAGCTGCACTCTGAGACAGGAAATCACAGACTGAAAAGAGGAAGTCGCAATGAGCAGCACGGGCGACGAAGATGACGATGGACTTTCCTGTTGCAAAGATGACTTGCTTGAATCCAATGAGGATAAAGCCAATGATTTCAAGTTGAAAAATTGCTATCGACATGCAATTCTGAAAAAAAAACTCAGCTGTATGCTTATACACTGCAGTTAGTGCGGGCAGATGGTCTGAAGAGAGTCGGATGCCGTACCGAGGTCGACGCTGTCGTAAAGGTCATATGCAAGGTTAAAAAAACAGCGCGCAGCTGAATGACGTCATGAAAGATCTGGCTTGAATTTAAAGATGCCATGCGGCACTCATTGGAAATCTGTCTGCTATGACACGAGACGCTATCCTTGCATGAAGGGCGGCCTTGCTAATGTACTTTTTGATGGAAGATTGTGAGTTCGCTGTACCTTAACCAGGTGCTTGAATTGTCCAACATTGTGAGAAGGGAATAGCACGATGACTCTGGGTTCTTTTCCTCATCACAGGACTTCTTCATCTTTGCAGGAAGTTTGATTCTTTCCCAGCCATAATGACTAACAACTAGCTTATCAGTGAAATTTTGGGCTTTTCGTGTAGAAAAACCATTGCAGTATATATACTGTTGCAAAAACAACTTGTCACGTGTATTTAGCAATCTCTTCGTTCCTAAGCTCAATCTCTTGTGCTGCGGTGCATTACCCAATTGTTACATTCGATGCCAGCATGATAATCTGCTCAAGTACAGACCACGAAAGCTCAGAAGATGCCTCCATCTTCACCTCGAATTTATATATTTTTGTTTTTCTAATTTCAATATATATGTTTTCGTAAACAAGCTTTTATTCAATTGCGAGTCGACTGCATTTGGAAATGTAGTGGTGGGTGTTTAGTTTCATTGAAGACGTGACGAAAGGTTGCCGATGCTTCGGCGGGTGCAGAATATGAGTGGATAGTCTCTTTTAGCGAAAGCCTCTTGACGACTACAACCATCTCGTCTTTGGTGTAGAAAACAACGATTTATTCTGATGCTTCTTTCAGCTAATTTTCAATCTTTTCAAGCAGTGATCACAGCATTCTGATAACTTCTGTTTATTCTACTCATCTGTCCTCCTTATATGCATCAAGAACAACGCAAAACAAAAAATACGGTATTACCAATGTACTTTTGGGGCCGAATTACTCGGTGTAGTGTTGCACTATATTACGGACAGAGTACATTGGGTATTTGGAAAGGTGGTAGTATAGCAGCATTTCAGGGGAAGAATTATAAGTACAGTATTATAGCGAGAAATTTCGTCTATCGGCATACAACTTCAGAAGTCTCAGATCATCACGAGAGCAACATGTAGAAGACTCGTGCTTTTGCTGGTTTAATTTCTATTCGTGCTACCCATGTGAAAACCGTTTAAGCTGGTTTGAGCGCGAGCATATTTGACAGCCGCCAAATCCATACGCCAACCGTCTAAATTGAAGTACATGGGCGCTGCAGAATAGGCCATCATTAAAGGAGNGCCGCCAAATCCATACGCCAACCGTCATTTCAGAAGAGCTAAATTGAAGTACATGGGCACTGCAGAATAGGCCATCATGAAAGGAGAAAAAAAGAGTCTGACGGAAATGTGCGTTTGGAGGGATTTGCTTTAAAACAACATAGATTACTAGCGCATTTCGGCATGGCTCTATCATGAACATGATACTATACCATTTCCTAAGTGACGTCGCGCTACGTTCTTACTTATCCTGACTGTCTTGCGCAGCTTGTGCACCAATAGAATATGATGTGGCTGTTTATTGGCTTGCAAAAGTCGCGCATGTGGTACTGATGGCTTACTCTGAATACAAGATGTTATGAGGTTGCGTAATTGTCGACAAGGTCACTTCAAATGATTGTATGGTATGTCTTCACTAAGCACCGCCTTATCTAAGAACCAAACAGTCAGCGAAATTTTTTGCATTCGTCAATGTGAAAATAATGACGTGTGAGTACAGCAACAGTATTTACGCGGGACATAAATTGTGGTACTCTTAATCCCACCTATGGATTTGCACGTCTTTGCATCAACTATAAAGTCCTGGCGGACATCAGTTAAACAACTGGAGCTCTTCAGAAGATGTTATAACTGGATGCTTAGTCAATCCGTCTTGCGAGAAGTTTCTTGGAGGCGTGCAACTTGTTGGTGAATGAAAGCAGCTGGATTGATTATAACATTGGGTACCTCTGCGGCCATACCTTTCGTATCAATCTGCAGATCAGAATTTAGTACAGCTGTACCATCATATTTGCCCGTTCGCAATAGATTAGAACACATACTCCTCTTATAGTTCCTAGTCAACGAAACAATTTAAACACTTTCTATTCGTCACCTCTCCTATTCAAACAGCAAGATGACGTGCACATGCATCGCAATAGATAATAAGTTCTCTGGCTTCCTTTTTTGGTTCGACAATCATCATAAATGTTTTTTCATACAATAAGGTATTCCAGTGAACTTACTGATTGTTATAGGAAACGTTTAGACCAACGGTGAAGGAAAAAGAAAGATCGAATTCACTGTTTAGTCCTAGAGATTCATTTAGTGGTGGCCCGGCTGAATCTCAGCAAAAGAGGGCTCCACTTGTAGGTTTCATTTGCGCAATCCACTTCTACAACATCGTAGACAGCACTAGTCGAAGAGGTCTTGGTTAGCCGTACAGCGAATGCATCACTAGTGCAGCGCATTCTTAAGAACAGTGGATGAGTAGAAATGTTGCATGCGTATAATTCCATCTGTTTTATTCTAGAGCACAAAATTTCTCCGACGAACTCTCTGATGGGCGTCCGTTGAAAGCTGTGGCACTCTTCACACTACTCATTACGTGCTGTTGTTTCACGGCTACCAACTACATGGACTTGTGGTCCAGAGTTATTTTATTTGTTACCTGATCTCTATACCATTGTGATCACAACAATGCGCCTCTCACTCTCAACTCCGCGCCTGGGAAACCATTCTTCGACAGGAGAGCGCCGTTGGCCTCAGCAGAGTGCAGTCTATGGCAAAATTAAGTGCCCGAAATGGATCTTCAATTTCTACGTAGAAATAACAGAACATAAATGCACCTACAACCTATTAAAACAATAGCAAATAAAAATGTATCTTTCCTATACGCCGCATAGAAATCGATCTTGCATCTGTTCGTTTCATTTTTTGACACATATCCGAAAAGAAGAGGAAATGAAAAGAAATGCCTTTAACATTATTGACATATTTCATGGGATAGAACAACTGAAAGCGAGCAATTGCCGATATTGATATTCAGCATTGTACCATTCTGTAAAGAATATACGAGAAAATCAATGCAGTGAAAGCAAAAGAAATTTCATTGTTTTAAGCATGAACTAAAGTGTGCAAAAAGGGATGCATGAATTAACGACAAATGTCTCGAAAATCCGTAAAAAATCACGAGAAAAAAAATATGTGGAATTTAGCTTCAACATACTAATAAGAGACATTGTTCACATATCGAACATGTACTTTGATCTCAATTTTACCGTTTGACGTTAGCAGAACATCCTATCGGAACAATTGCCATTTTCTAAAAAAACTTTTTCCCTCCTAGTTGTGCTGCTCATCTTTCATCTCCACGATAATAGGCGAGCATTTCGCGGTATCACTATAGACAAGTGGAAGAATACGATAGGAAGTAAAATTGCCGAATATTGCATGGAGGTGAGGAAAATGGGGAAGTCAAGAGGAGGAAAAAAACTATAAAGCAATAGAAGATGGTTTTAAGAAATTGAGAAACATGAAGGGAACCTCGAGCATCCTTTTCGACTACTCTGTTCTCAGCTAGTTGGTAAAGCAAAAGTTTTATGGACCTCTGAAGCGAAACGCTCTGTAAGATGCCCCATTCACAACAGAGCATCACGAAGTGCATGGTGGGCTTGGTGAAATACTGATGAAGTACTGCCATGCGTGATAATATCAAAGAAGCGACAACTGCAAATGTAGCACCCAAGAATAGAAGATATCCACAAATATCTTCAAGCAGAGATATTCAATTAGCCAACGGGAGATCGTAGGAAAACTGCAAATAACCAGCTATCAATGATCGACACTAGAATAACAAAGCTTTAGAACGCCTTTGATTAAAAGTTCAGTCGATGCTTCGAGACATAAGCAAAGCAGGCGGAAACAATTCGATCACACAAAAATGGCGACCCGTCTCAAAAAATATTTCAGTCAAACTGCCAAATCTCTCATATCTACGATCTATCCGCTAATGCAATTACGAATTGCCTCTCGAAACAGAAGGTCAAGGAATAGATGAAACTCCGAAAAATTTTCTGCACAACAGGTTACGCACTGACTCATATTCGGCCGTCACAATGAGTGAAAGAGAGCGAAATTGCTCGCACTTGTGGATCACAAAAAGTGCTTGCGTGAGTGCAGCTCAAAGCGGTGATGAATGCTTCGACAGAATGAGGCATCAGCACGATCTCCATCAGAATTAGCGATGAACTGATGTGCAATGATAAATGCAACCAAATGCCTTGTGCAAGTGTTAAATATTTACCAATTTGAAGAAGACTGAACGAGTCAATCAATGATCTAGTGAAGGGAGGAATTAAATGTTCGCTGACACCGAAGCAGAAATTGAGATTGGGGGGGGGGGGGGGG
>JAARMF010000488.1:63529-77559 GCA_022844705.1 Toxascaris leonina | reverse complement strand
TATATATATATAACACTTTGTTGATTAAATTATTTAGTGTATGCGATTAAATATGTTTCGCCTTCTTTGTTTTTCGTGTTGATGCGAATTCTTCGCCGAATTTATACCCATTGCAGAATCAAACATTCGCCAATTGAATGATTGCCTTTTAGGATGGGAGCACAGGTGTTCATCAATGTAGCGTCGGCAGCGAGTGGCGCAATTATCATTGGGTCGTTAATCGTCGTCGGTGTTCTTGTTAACGACCTCAACATTTTATACACCGATGTGCTTAGTGATATGGACAGTTTTAAGGCAAATATAGCCCTACTGTTGGTGATAAACAATTTTTTATCATTTGAATTGAAGTAAACAGCACGTTAGCTATGTAATATTGAAATGATTTGTGCGGTGCTTTTCTTTTAGCTCCATTTTCGTTCACATCTTTTAATATCACAATAAATTCCTCTATGATGACATCAATTGGTAAATTCAGTGAATGATAGCGTTTATGTTTACGCTCTTAGATAAGAGTAATGGTAAATTTAATGTTACGAGCCCGATCATCCATACAGAAAACTTGGAAGTGCCAATTTTATATTCCTATAATATTTTATGTAGTTAGAATGATGTAAGTAACTAATAAAATAACTCCGTTTTTAAAAACGCCATATTTCCGATCAATCAATATTCTAGGAGTTCCATTCTAAAAGAAGTTTCTCATTGAGAGATTGAAAGCAGAGGAATATTGGTACAGGTGTTGGCTAATGGCGTTTGGGATGAGATCATGAGCGTTCATGGAATGATTAACGGAAATCACGACAGGTCTTCCAATCAACTCTTCTTAGATCTCGTCCACTTGGGACGCTCGAAGAGGCAGGACAATTGTGGTGAGTAACAACTTAGCGGGAGTATGGGGATACTACACTACTGTTCAACTTTTCGTTTCATTTTTGTATGTTTTTAAAGCAGTTTGATGCGTTTTCTATTTATTCGGTGGGGGGAGGCGAAGGCATATAAATTACATATCAGTCCCTCATGACGATCTTCAAACATTTTGCTGGAACTGCGTAGAATATAAAGTTCCATAGCGAAGAAATTTGGCTTCCAGAAAATCACAGCAATCGCTATAGCTCAATAGCAGTGGTAAATTTAGCCAACTGTGCATTTGTGTTTTTAATTGCAATCTGCGAAGTGCAATCTGCATTACGCAATCTGCAAACAAGCCGCAAAAAATCAAATCAAGTTGCACTTTCGATATTCGATGCCTCACATCATCAAAATTATCTCGCTATTTCGTATATTTTAGTACCATATTTTATTTCGCTGAATAGAAAGAGGAACAAATGCTTGGTCGCTCGCAGGCGAAGAGAGTCTAATTTATTGCTGAAATTACTTTGCAAATTTTCAGTGTGGAATAAAAGTGCTAATTTCCCTTGCCTATTCCAGCTTGTGCCGCACCTGCAGCAAATTGCCCACCAGGACCTCCCGGACCGCCCGGAGATCCAGGATTGCCCGGAGGTGAGATTTGTCCAAATAGAAAGTTTTTTTAAAAGAAGATGCGTTATCAAGAAAATCCGGTAGAGAGAACCCTGAAAAATTTATGGATCACGGTTTCAGAACTATATCGCGCACAAATTTGCTTAAATTAAAAATTGGCTGATAATTGTATCCAAGTAATACGACCTCATGAGGTTGGCTGTAGTGAAAAGCATGTTAAAATGAGACAATAAAGAAAAATACGCACTTTTTACCTTACTTGTCTGAGATGGCCATGTGTTTCATAAAATATGTCTGTGTTGTTTGACCTCTGAACCACACTGCACCATCAGTAGTCTCCCATATCAACGCCATTAACTGCCGACTTGTCAATATGCGCTCTTGCAGTGATCGAGATCGACAGTTCAATAGTCATATCCTTTTAGAACCTGGTCCACGGGGAGTGGATGGGCCGCCTGGCCTGGATGCCCTCCCGGGTCCCTCACTACCACCAGTGCCAATGGAGTGCATCAGTTGCCTGCCTGGACCGCCGGGACCACCAGGGCCAAACGGGCCATCAGGGCCTCCCGGTCCACCTGGTCGCCCTGGACCGCCAGGTGTTGGAGGCAGAGGAATGGGACCTCCAGGACCACCTGGGGTGCCCGGAGACCCAGGACTACCAGGTAAGACACTTGAAGACGTTAACACTTGACTAAATGTAACCGCAATAAAACTGAGCAATCAGATGGATATTTGCTTCTAGTTTCGCCAGCAGACTGTATAAAACACTATAACATTTAGCCAGCAATGAGCGAAGTAATAACCAACATGACAAATACAATTCATCGTAAAGAACGGAAAGCTTATATCGTACTTCATCGTCTCAGTCGCTCGTTTATTAGTTCACCTCTCCATTCATGCAGGACCTGCTGGACAAATGGGACCTCCTGGACAACCCGGCAAGAATGCAAGGAGGCTCATTGGCACACCAGGGCCAAGAGGACCACCAGGACCTCCCGGCCGTCCAGGCATGTCAGGTGAAAACGGGCAAATGGCGCCGCCAGGACAACCTGGCTCTATGGGCCCACCTGGACCACCGGGACGCCCGGGACCTCCCGGTCCAATTGGATCACAAGGACCGGTAACTCTATTTTCTTTCTTTGAATGTTCCGCCCGAATGCACCTTATTATTTGCTCCTTCTCGATCTATGTATGGATTATCCATCATACTATGCAGCTTAGGAGAGGAAACGCATGAGAATTTCAGGCAGAGTCCATGCAGAACAGAGATAGAGACTTCCAACACCACAGTGCGTTCTGTGTAAGCGTCCATTCCTTGCTGCTGAATTGTATAACCAGGACGCAATAACGTGGTAGAAACGAAGTTAAACATAAGGTTGCCTCAGTGAGCAAGAATCGTTCCCCAAAGCTTTGATCTATTATGACCGTATGTAGCACTGACGACCTTTATTAAGAGGCGTCTGTCTTGATCTTCGCAAAAAATTTTTAAACCGAAAAGCAAAACAATCAGTAGAGCATACTTCCTGAAGTGCTTACTGAGTATGAGCAGAAACAATCTTGCCGGAAATGTTCAGCAGTCTCCCAGGGCAGCACTCATGTTAGACCTCCTCGTGCTGGGAACAATATTACCTGAAAAAACGCGCCATTTTTGGATACTGAAAGTTGTTGAGGGCACTTGGTGGTGGGAAGGTTTTTGTGCTCTAAATAAGATTTAGGCATTGAATATCGAAACTGCGCTAAAAAGAGACGAATTTGAAAATTCCGGGCCAAGGAACATAAGGTGTAAAGAAATAACAGAGTATACATTGCCAGTTTCGGAGGAATTTCACCGTCATCGAATGAGAGCATAGTTAGCGGGAATGAGAGACCTAATCGGCTTCAGAGGATTGCACACCTTTCATACTTCTCTTGTCTTAGGATTTTAGGGAATCTATTGGAAGAGATCGTCTCAGAGTATAACGGAAATAACTAGCTCTAAATTTTAAGAATGTGCTACACTCATGTCCTACTTCATTAAAACCCTCTCGAAAGGTAACTACAGTAGTAATAGAAATATCGCATGAAGTATAAGCGCATAATTGTTCATATTATTCACTGACGTCTATGAACCACTGTAGAATTGGAAGAACTCGTTGATATTATTCTCATGCTATTGACTTATAGCCTGGTGCGCCTGGTCATCCTGGTGCCGATGCTCAGTATTGTCCATGTCCTCCGAGGACAGGTGGGTATGCGCCACCACCTGAGTCCCCGAGCTATGCTGGTTCTGACGTGTATTCACCATATAAGAGGCAACGTGCAAAGGCATTGCGACGATTCGCAGCCGCAGTCAGACAGCGACAGCTGCAGCAACAGAGCGCGTCAATGCAACCTATCCGAAAATCCAAAGCCTAGATGCACCCTTGCAACATCTTCATTTGCTTTCCGGATGCGTGAAATTGCTTTTCTTTTACATGTACTTCGCAACTTGATCAAAAGAGTTTAAACGATAAAAGAACGAGCCTCGTTGAAATAAAATTTTCTTCAGGTTGCGTTCAAACGAACCGCTGAAAACTTTTTTCATGGAAATTCATGAAAAAACAATGCATTTATCACTGAAAGAATCCACGAAGGAAGCTTTTCATAAAACAACACGCAGGTAAAAGAGAAGCAGAGTTTGAGAGGTGAAGAAAAAAGATGCATTGGTGTCAGTTAAAGATTTTCGAAAACAAGCTCGTCAACTATACACGCTGCAAGACGTCGCAGTTTTGTGCGAATAGAATGTCAACTATAATATATAACAGTCATTTGAAGTAGAGATACGCTTATGCTCATAAAGAGGCATTTCTGCAATGTTTGAACGCTCCACTAAGCTATGAGACTCATCGATACGGCGCTTCGCCTTTCACTCCACCTGATGTTCAGTCACCTCATGAGAACCAATACAACAGCATTGCGACGAAGTTCGTTTATGTCATGTGCAGCTGTGAAGGGTTACAGTTTGTATGAGAAAATTATCTGTGATATGTGAGGACCTTACCGAAAGCTAACTAGAATCATGATGCAGTCGAGAAAGAGGGAAAGGGCTCAGATAGAAAGCCTCGGCCATTTTCACCGAATGCGCCTAAAATCTCTATAGAAAGGAAAAGCTTACTATGATAAAGGCGAGTTCCCAAGAAAACTTTCGTAACACACCTGGACGTGATGCCAATCCAGCCTGCCATGAGGATACTTTGATCG
Organism: Toxascaris leonina; assembly: GCA_022844705.1. NCBI lineage: Eukaryota > Metazoa > Nematoda > Chromadorea > Rhabditida > Ascarididae > Toxascaris > Toxascaris leonina. The sequence goes on along the minus strand of JAARMF010000488.1, from coordinate 72,861 downwards.
GGTGGCGAATATACAGAAACTGATATTGGAACACCGTGATGGAATCTCATCAATTGGCCAAGTGGTCGAAAGGTCAGAAGGTCAAATGAAATTCATTCGTCCGACGTAATCGTTATGCTGATGCATGAATAGAGATCGTTGCTTCATAGCCATTCATCAATACGAAATTAGCATTGTGCATTTTTATGTGCGAATCATGGTAATGAGCGCAAATTGCGATACAAAAAACGTTATAAGGAAACTCCGTAGAGACTCTCTGTTGGTTTCGGGAGGAAAAATGACTCACAAAAAGGCAACATACTTCTGGGACATCGTACTAGGAAACTGGTTCTTAAATTGGAAAGCATTGTCACTTTTTGTTTTTCAGCAGTGACGAAATACACCACAAAGTATCGGCCCATTGCGTCGCACCTTACATGCAGAGAACTCGTTTTCAAAAAAATTCAATAGATTGCAAGAGGTTCCTTTGCTTCGAAAATCCACAACCCACCACCGCGATGTAGATTTAATCTACAAATTCTGTCGCATTTGAGTAAAGCTGGTAAAACTTAGCAGGAAAGGATGTAGAAGCACGTAAAGTTGGTGCAGTTGACTGGCACTTCTAGCTGGTAAAACCATCTAGCTGTTTAATTATTTTCACTTTTGTAGGCACACAGTGATAGAAGTTATTGGAACATCNCCCCCCCCCCCCCCCCCTCCCAATTCGCTCCCAACCGCCACGCACCACACATCAGTATTTACGATCCTCTATCAATTGGATTATCTCTGTGCCATATGAGATGTCCAACACCAGGAGCCTGGCGATTTTGTTTGCTGACTGCTGAGGCCATGGTTGGAATATTGAATGCACCTTCTCAAGGGCCCAGGAAGTTTATAATCCAAAAAAGGAGTTTCTGCGACTGCAGTCACAGTAGGAATAAAAATGTTCACCAAGAAATCATAAGATAGAACAGCATTCTATTTGTTAGCGTAGTAGGTTGTTCACCAATTCAATAATTTGCCTACCTGAAAAATAGTGCTAAGAAAAGGGTAATAGGGCTAACGGAAATGATCAAAAGAAGAGAAAAAGCATAATAAGTTTCTTCAATATGGTCCTACATCGAGGCTGTCTCGTAGTCAACTATGAAGCTGTGTGACACACTTTCATGGATTATGCCGGTGGTACAAGTAGAGCATATGACCGCTTTAAACACTAATCAGCTATCAGCAAGACAAAATATGAAGTGTGGGATATTTGTGAGGGGTTCCCAATGCCGTTCTCGTCTCTCAAAGCACCGTTCATATATTTTATTATCAATATAACAAGGGTATGACTTTGTCAATCTTACATTGGCATGAAAATCATAGTTTCGTTTGATTTAGGAGCATTAGCAATATTGAAATAGTTGTCGATGCCGCTTGTAGCAATTTATAAATGCAGCGTCCTGTTCGTGTACCACAACGGAATCGTTCTTCCAGCTCATCGATGTCTGTGAACATATTGATATTTCAGGAGATTCGTTGGCTAGGAAATTACATCTGTTAGCGAACTATGTTTTCACTCGATTGTTTTTTAGCGAATTGCATTTTACTTGTAGGAGACTGGAACTTTTACGGCATCGTGGAAGTAAGAGCGGCAAGAACATTTGAATGACGTCGGGTGACAAGGGTTTATGGCGTTTTAAGAACGATGAGACCTAGTTATGCATCAAAGGAACACATTCATTTATACATTCAAAATCAGATTCAAAGCCAAAGGAGATTTCTCGCTATCACACCTCAATCAGAATTTGGAATTTCGATGAAAACTTGTGCAACCCGTTGAAGCTAATGGTCAAAGCTGCAAAATATCACACTTGCGTCAATATCTTGCTATGTTTCCTTATTTGCCCAGCTGTGCCCCTTGTAGGAAGTAAGGCATCCAATTTCCCTTTTATACGCTATTTTCCGAGTTTCCATCTGCAAAACACGGCATATTTGTGTGTATACGTTTGTGCGTCGTTCTCCTTGGCTATTTTAATTTGCTGATCATAGACAGATAGAGAGAGCTATGAAACTTTGTGAAGACAACGTTCACCAATGCGACAACATCCCATGTATATGACTAAATTGATGTATTTTCTTCGACATATTTCTAAGCTTGACTAGACATATGCGTACAGCTTACATGCAGAAAAAAAAGCGACGATTATAGATGGACGAAGAACGCATTTTTTGCGTTTTTAAAGCATTTGTTAGCACTAATGAAAGTGGTTGATGCATTTATTAGCTGCAGTTGCACAAAAGCATACCATAGCAGCTCTTTTGACGAATTTATTCATTGCTCAAAGCTAAGGTTGAATGAAAATTTGAACGACGAAAGAAATCAAAATTGGCGTATACGTCGTAGGCAAAAATTTAATGGAAACGAAAACATCTACATGATAATCAGCGTTGTCAAATGAACAATTTAAATGCATCATGCGGAGTCGCTCATAGAGTATTTTCTGCTGAAATAAGAAAATACTCACTCATAATACTTCGGGAGTTCAAATCATCTGATTTTTGCCAAAAAAATCTTCGATTGCCGAGGACACTAAAGCAGAAAAAAATTCATATATTGAAGTCATTTAAAATTTTGCGCAGGAAAAATATTCCACAAGGCAATCGAAAGATGTGTGCAATGCAGATGTAAGGGTGTTCATGAAAAAGATTGCTATTTGCGAGAATTGCTTTTACTAAGTGTTTTCTATGGGCACTTATTTCGCATTAAGTCCTCTTTGACATATCAATCAAATAATGCTAATATGACACAAATTTCCGATTTTCACAATAGAAAGCTTAAAAACACGTTTCATTTTTTCTGCTTTATTACCAGCTAGGTGCATTTTTTTTACCGTAGTAAGTGAAACAATTCTACGTGGAATTTCACGATACGACAGTTTCAGTGTACAATAGAATCTCGTGAAATAATAAAAATGTGGAAAAGCTTTTTCTCCTGATGTTTTTCATGTGACGAAAAACGTGCTTATTCATTAGTACCAACGCTCTTGTATTATTAACGAAAAGGCATTAAATTGTGTCTGTTAGTTTCCTTTCCATTTGCTTCTCTATGATGCTCATTTCCTCTTGCTTTGCTTTATTTGTTAATTTTCAGCCCCTCTTCCCCTTCCCTCCTTCCCCACCCACCCCCCTTTCCCCCCGAAAAAAGCCTTTCCAACTTGTATTTTAAAATGGGCATCACAATACCAGCCCAGAAAATTGCTTGAAATTTATATCACTTGGTTGCTGAAAATACAAAAGAATTAATACGATATTGTCGCGGAAGTTGGTGGAAGAGTAAAAAATATTTTAACAGCTTACAATAACAATAAAATTTTGGTAAGCTAGTAGGAGGCATTTGGAAACAATTTGCCCTTTCGATTTGCGCGCAACAAATCGTCGAGTTATGACACATCAGTTTGATTATTGCCTCGAATTGCTATCCAGTCCTTCGAGGCTTTTTATTCGGAAGAATCAAAAGTTTCTTTAAAGAATTTGCTCACTTGCAAATTTTCGCAAAAACTTTTTTTGGCATTTCCTGAACTTTCCCAAATATATTTTCCTTTGTTCCATGGTAAACGAAATGTACTATCCTATGGATCATGAACTATGTAACATGGAGAAATTTTACCCCTAGTTGACCTCCATACACCGTGGGGAAGTAATATAGGCACACCGAAGACGACCATTTTTTTTTCATAAATTATATGATATGACGTGACTTAAATTGGAAAGCCGGTAGTCGATGAATATTGGCAGTATAACGAAGTTCCGCAGGTGCAGCCGACCAATGAATGAAAAAATAACAAAATAAAGGTTGGCAGTAAAAGGTGGCTGCCTAAGGTGAATATTGATCCAATGGACTTATGTGATGATGATGTGTGTCCATATCGGCCTATCTTCATGTTGGCTGCCTCCCATCTGACTGCTTCATCAAGTTCTGAAAAAATAGTTCACAAATTTCAGCAACTTTTTCTCTAACTTGCAAGCCAAAAAACTTTTTGTCCACTCGAACTAGTTATAACAGAGTGGTGCTGAGTGCTAAGTATCTATTCACATAGCCTATGTAAAATATTCAGAGCACCAATTAAGTCTATGTAAAATATTCAATGCATCAAACAAGCCAACAAGCCTATTCGAACTCTTATGAAGGGTGCGCCAACCAAGACTAAGTAAAATATCCGATCTTCACATCCTGAAGGTAATAACCAAAGTGATATGTGCCATCGTCAGTATCGCAGCGTCATGTACAATGCTGCTAGTGAGACACAGCATGCTGAAAGCAGTGGATAGCAAAAATTGAAGCATTGTCGATAAGCAATAAATACACAAGCATATCAGTTGCGCAATTGAACAGCATAATGCCCGAGCACGCGAAATCGTCTGGTACTCTAATCGATATAGCGCTCAGTGGGTTCATAATTTCATCGTGATGTGATATCATGGTTGATTATTTTCAAGTTAGTGATTCTATTACTAACTGTTCCAATGACTGTATAGACCACAGCCCTTGGAGATGTAAAAAAAATCAGGTGCAACAACACACCTGAAATATGTTTAAACTTTTGTTCGAGTAATTGGTAATTTTTGCGCGTGAAGAGATGCGTGAGGAATCAAAGTGCTGCACTCGAACTACCCGCCCTTTATATGCGAATACTGAATGTAGTGAGAAGATAGGTAGTGAAAAGGTTTAAAGCAAACAATCGAACCACCACAGCGCTCATTCCCCTTACAAAAGTGAATGCCAGTTGTAAAGGTGAGATTTCGCCAAGAAAATTTTTGAAACCATTCTGACAGAATAAATCTTGGAGTATATATTTGATAAAGCATCCATCTTTGGTGACAAGTAACCACCGGCTGCAAAGACTGCACTAACATCGGTATTTTCGAGTATTTATTGTGAACGTTTTTGCTCCTTCTTGCTGTTCATGCTCAGATAGTTTCCCATTTCCCCACTTGGGGAGGTGAAAATAAATAAATAAATTTGGGAACTTGAGGCGATAAGGACGTCATAAAACCGAACGAAGCTTAAGCACCCATTAAATTCAGGGGTCCTGAATGAAACTTTTTGAGCAACCATCACTGTATCATTAAACGCCAGTGATCACCAATTGTTGTGAAGCTCCACAAGATGCGCCGTTCCTCTTCTTTAGTCCAGGCTGCAGCCCAGGCTGAAGGCTAGGCTACAACCTGACCTGTAGCAATGTAAAAATTCGAGCAATCATTCGGGCATAATTGTCTAGAAAATGGTGATACTATGCCCGACAATCTGGTGCTACGATTGATCACTTCCCACTGTGTATAGCCTTCAGGAATAAATATGATGTCTTCACCACTTGTTGCAATTGAGATATCAACCATAATCTGGAACAGGGAATCCGAAGAATGCCTATGAAAAGAGAAAATCCTCCAAGTCGATGTCTCGTTACCACCATTTTCGTACGAATATTTCGCCATTAACAATCGAAAGGCATCTGATAAACGATACCCTCACCTTACATTCTTCTGACAAACGACATCATATACACTTATTACAGAGAGGTGTACGTATACAGCACTCGGTCAGTACGGTACTGGCCAATACGACATTCCATCACTACGGTGCTCGACTAAAATCTGCTCCCTCCATACTTTCATAACGGTTACTTAAAAGCACGAATGGCGTTGGCACCGTTCGTAGAATGATCGCTAAATGACCGCCGCGTAACTGCAGCGGTCATTTAGCGATCATGATGAGCACTGCAGAAATCTGCTAAACGGAAGCGCTCAGTCAGACGGTTAAAAATTGACTGAAAAAATATCATTTTCAGCAGGGACTGATTTCAGGTTGCAAATACTTCAATAAAATTAGTTAAAGAGGTCTAAAATATTTGTCCATGAAAAAACTATCCTCAGTACCTGAGGTGTTTGGGCAGCTAATTATTTAAAAGTTAACCTGCAAGGTGTACCTCGGTTATAATTAGAGGTGAAAATAATAGAATTGGGAAATGGCGGTGGTATACTGATATTCTTCAAGCTCAATAGTAAAAATTAACTCGCGACAGGTGAGTATTTTGCCCGCATATGACCCTTTACCTATCCCAACAGAAACCGCCCTTGTTAATCCATTTGCATGACTGTATACGTTGATAGAAAAGATAAGCAATGAATCTGGTCCAACTTCTCATCGTTGATTAGTTAAGCCACAGAATTTAAACCTGGGATTGAGTTTGCTTTTTATGTACCTACTGCGATTAATGTTTATACGTTTGCTCCGATCTTCTGTTCTTTCGATCCAACTAGTGCAACCTATGTGACTGAATTGTGGCTTACGATTTTGACGTTCATGGGTAAGCTCAGTTTCTTGTTCACTCCAATAATCCAACCCGACAGCACTTAAGCGATAATCAGGAAAGCACTCTTTGACTGGAAAAAACAAGAGATACAGACTTGGATTATAGGAAAGTGTCATCGTGAATTCCACGGCTCTTTGAAGTGGCAGAAATTGGCTATGTAGATCATGGTAAAATTCAGATGAGATTTTACCAGATTACGTCCTTCTAAGCAAACAACCTCATTGCTTGATCACTCGATGGCCGACCTCTAGCTGTGAAACCTCGCGGAACAACCGAATGTTCGAATTTTTAAATCGTCAGGCATGAAATTTGAATTGTTCGATGAAATGTGAGACTGAATTTTATGACACATGTCAAGCACACTTCTGCGAGGTGAAGGAATCTCCGGTCGAAAATGGCGAACTTGGCAACTTTTGGTAGCACAGGACACAGCCAGCGTTGAAGTGTTGGGGATGAAGCGGTTTCTCGCCACCTATGATTGAAACGGACGCTGCGCAGTTGGGAAGTAGAGGTCGAGCAATTGGAGTTCTCTGATCCAAGTTTCAAAGTGTTTGCTTGTTGGACAGTTAGAAATCGGTGGCTAAAGAATGGGATAATTGAAGCTAGCAACTGGACGCTGTTTGGTTTCGAAAAGAGCAGCTTAGAGGCCTTGTTGATGAAGCTGGAATGATATGCGACTTTGTATTCTTTTCATGAGCGCAACAAACTTCAAACTTCACCGGCAAAAGACAAAATATGCGAAGTAATAAAACCAAATCCCAACTGCCTTCACTGGCCAGAAAAGTGTGAAAAAAGACGCACAATTTTGCGGTGCGATCGATGCAAAAATGCACTTCCGCTTGCTGCAAGGTGCGTCACAACTTTTTCATTGCTTCTTCATCGGAGCTTGATGTCATCAATAGGCCAACCGTTGCAGAAACTGCCGCAAGTTGAAAAAATCGTAACTCTGATCTCAATGATTCCCGAATTAATGCATTTGTACCTCGACGGATACAACGTCGCCGTGATACACACTTCCGTCAATCTACCTGTTTCACCTGGCCAAAGTTTGCGTTTTCAGATGAAGAAAAAAGTATGTGGGGCTATTCATACTCTACATTTTGAACTTTATGATCTTTCTACTGATTTCGAGCGGAAACTCTGAGTTTCCTATTCTTCAATCGACTACTAAAGATTCTTTCATCTCTTTGCCTATGCATCCTCATCGTAATGTCTAATCCATTTCATACGCAGCGATATTAATAAAGATTCCGTACTTCACTCCACAGTGATCGCATTGAATTCCTGAAAAATTTGACTCGAATTCAAGCGTTGATGCGATGAGACATGCTTGATGACAACAAGTATGCTTGAAAAAGCTGCAAAATATACAGGAAAGAAAGTTTAAAGAAATTCTTGTATTGTTCATTCCCTAGTAAAGTCTCTTCAGGATACCTCAGCAATATACACGCAAACTGCAACTGTGCGTTTATTGACAAGGTTTAGTCTGCAGGCGTGCAATAGGTTCGAAGAAATATTTGGCGGGTCCCTAAAATCATGACCCTTTCAGTGCATAAGGAATAGGCATATTGAGACTTGGCTGAAACTTCTGATAGATGGCTTCTGACTCGAATGCAACATTTTTTAAAGCTGAGCATCGTTCAAATTAACTCAATGAAATCAACGAATTTGTTCTATTTTTACCAAAATTTGCATATCTTTGCATATCTTTTAGAAGACAACCGGGATGTCCCTGTCGTTATTCAGTAGTTTACCTCAAAGGAAATAATTGGACTGCGATGGAAATGGTGATCAGCTGGCGAAAAGCCTTAGGGATAAAGTGAATGAGAGGCTGTTTCCACTCGCAACCGATTTGATTTTTATAACGATATCCTTGCGATCTGCGATCTTGCGCTGTTGTGAAGTAGGATGATACCTCTTTGATTAACTGCTGCCAGTGGCAAATCTGATCCGCAACTTCTGAATCAGCTCCAAGTCATTGTTGCAAGAGTGTGCTGCAGTAGCTTCATCTCGCAGCAAGAACCTTTAGTCCAGCAGCAAATAATCGAAGAGTTAGCAATCATCCATAGATACAGATCGTGCTTTGGCATGATTGGAGGTTCCTATTACTATCAAGCTGTTGTGAAACTTCCTTTTGCCATACAGGACACATTTTTCCCCGCAGACACTAATTCTTTCAAGAAAGTTGTTTCAGAAGCGAAGTTCAGCAAAAGCGGAATGCGTGTCTTATTTGGAAAAGTGCGGCTCAATGTAACATTGACGAGATCGAGCTTATATTCCGACAATTTAGCTGGATAGTTGTTTTGAAAATTTTGCATTTGATTCGATTTCTGCGTGGTTCATATAACAAAGCACTTTTAAGCACCACTGATATAAGAGCAATAGTAAAGAACTCTTCAGAAATATTCATTCGACAGCGTCATTCATCGACAAGATTAAGGGGGCAATTTTTCTCGGTCTTATCAATGGAACTATCTCAGGTTACGTTTAAGAGTGTAATTGCCTATACTACATATATTTTTCGAGATGGTCAGTTCTGCAAGCGCTGTCAGCCGCGATATGGGAAGCATTACATGGAAAGTGCTTTTTAGGAACCATTAAAATAAGTGACTAAATTTAATTTGTTCAGTAGTTCGTAAAGTTTACTGAAAATTCGCCACGTCGTTTAACAATCGCCTGAACACGACGCATATTTCTGACAGGCATCATCAAAGAGGAATTGATCTGATAGAACACATTCAGCGGGTTTTTTTAGTTTAGGAAAAAGCAGTCTGTAAAAAAAGACTCAGCTTGCTCAAAGTCGGCCCATATAAGCTCGGACGTATTTTCAATTCCTTCCTAATATCATAATACTTAATGAATAGAGAAGTTCCTATAACTGCCTTTATACACGATTCTTATTTAAGTTGTATTTTTTATATCACACGCTGCATTGGCTTCCGCAGCCATTTCAATTGCGCATTCAGTAGTTCTCAGTTATCAAGTCCCCTCCCCCTC
>JAARMF010000488.1:48413-63473 GCA_022844705.1 Toxascaris leonina | reverse complement strand
CCCCCCCCCCCCCCCCCCCGCCCCTCCCCGTTCAGTAAGAAAGCGTCTCTCTTTGACGTAGCTGTCTGTATAAAAGCAGCGTGGAACAAGCTCAGAGAGATTTACTTCGGAGAACTCCTCTACTTTTCCAAAATGGCAATCAACATCTTCACGAATGTCGGAGTGATCATTACTCATTCCCATACCGGACCAAAGTAGTTGTCAATGAAGTTGTTTTCGAATACAGAACAATTAAGTAGGCCATGGAATTGAAGAAAAGTTTGAGGGCAACGTGCTAGACTTCGTGTTCTCCACAGCCCAACTCCCAAACCATTCTTCGAGTGAACTAGTTAAGCCGCATATATCAAAGCCCAAAGCCCAGTATCAAACCCAATATACTTCTAATTTCATGAGCCTTTCATGGTGGCGCTGGATGGCGCAGGAATGCTCCCTTCATGCGACAGTCATTTTAAAATAGAAAGGAGAAACAAACGGGCTTGAAAAAAGTATTCATAAGTTTGTTATACAGTGACCATAAGCCGTCTAGGAGCATATACGGGTGAGATTTTTGACTTTCTATGCACTAAGCATTAATTTTTCGTCTGAAACATCGCTGCCCTGTTCTTGGCACTTCAACAGTAGTGACAGTAAAATGGCTTTTATTGTTCTTATCAGCTGTTTAATATTTCAGTTGTGCATTCAATTGATTTTATTTATTTCCGACGATATATTATACTATTGCGTTGGAGTGTCAGAAGAACAGGAAAACGGCCTAATCACTATTTAATACAAAGTGATCATCTGGTCAATTAGTACCTAGAGTATCAACGCTTCTAAGTTTAATCGTAGCTGAGAGATGTGGTTGACTGGTGCCGAAAAAACTTGAAAATGCGGATAAAGCAAAATTCGATAAGCGCAGCAATTTCATCTGGTTTCCGAGAATGTGATAATTTGCCCAAAAACACTTGCGTAAGTCGAACGCTGCTGCACTTACATGCCGAAAGATGTGGATGATATGGCAATAAGATAGTCCTCATCACCTGGAGGAATTTTAAAAAAAGACTTGACGAATAAAGCAACACCCAGTATACAAATTTTTTCTCTTAAGCGAAACGTGTTCTTTGGTAATGCAAAAGGAGCCTATCTGTTCAAATAAGAGCGAGTTTATCTGCTGCGATATCTGAGATAAGCTGTCAAACTAGATACATAATGCTTCACTGAACACATAAAACCTAAGAACTTAGAGGATGACTTTCATTTATCCCCGTCCCCCACCTCCCTCTTCTTCTCCCTCCCCTCCTCTTTTCAGTTGTTAAACAATGACATTTCTTACGCCTTCAATAAGCCAATATTCATTACCCTGCTTTTTAGTTTCATAGTTTTGCCTCGATTTTTCAGGATTTGCCTTAAACTTTTTACGTATGCTGATCTGATAATAGCAAGTCTATGAATGTGTAACAATGGAAGCGGATGTTGGAAATTGTATCTCCGGGGAAAATTCAGTCGATTTGCGGCAAAGGAAAACCAACAATGAGATTTTATATAACATATAGGGGAGAGGTGAGGAGAGGGGATGAAGGACGTTCATGGAAAAAGTATACAAGATGTTCGACCAAGAATTCTTCTGAATAAGACTATTACCTGCTGTGCTTTTTACCTGAATTTATATATGAGTTCACAAGATTTTTGCAAGTCCTGTGCAAGACAGAATTTGAAAGAAGACTGGAACGATAATAATAGTTTGCATAACGTTAAAAGAGATCCACTGCTAGATTTTCTTCTTCCTATTCAGATCGTTGAACTTATGCTGGAAGTTGCTAAAAAAACTTCAGAATTGGTATCCATAGAGTTTTTAATATTTCTTCAGCTGCAAGTATTGCAACGATCATCAGTTCACTGTTGGTGGTCGCATACGTACTCAATGATCTCAATGCACTTTGTTCCGAAATTATTGGTAATTTCAAAAAATTTGAGGTTTTTCATTTAATATTGAAAATAAATGAGATGTGATCCATCAAACTTCTTTCTTCATCGCGCTTTCTTTTCAATGGTTCAATGGACTGGCGTGACGAGTATGAAGAGAATAAGCCTATATTTGACTGATGTTTCGATCGATTACGTAAAGGTGGCCAATGCTACCCAAAATCTCACTAAGTGAGCAATTCGTAGACCGATAACTAATGTTCGCTTTTTCAATTCAACTCTTTGAACTGAAAGCTAGGTGACGTGCAGAAGAAAGGACTTTTGCGAAATTGTCAGCGTAAACCTATTTATTTATTAACCTATTGCAATGCACAACTTTGCTTTCAACCTTCGAATACACCATCGATTCAGGGGAGGCAGAGCCACAAGATGGAGCCAACGTTGTTTTAGGGTCTTGCAAACGATGCATGGTACGAGTTGATCATACTAAGTGGTATCGGTGGAGCGCAGCATCTCAAGAGTGCAAAAGTGTTTTTCATCAATTTCGTTGAGAAAGCCGGAATCCGTTACAAACGGCAGACCTACCCTCAAGATAGAGGTGGTGAGTTGTTATAATTTAGAAAATATTCATACCTCTTGATAGAGCATACCTGTTGATGAATCCTTAGGTGATATGTTCGCCGTTAGGCTCTACGGGAGTTATAAAACTCGTATAAAACCTTTTGACCTATAGAATTTTGAACTATCGTATGCATTTTGAACTAAATGTGGTTTTTTTTGTTCTAAATCATTGAAATTTTCATTGTTTTTTATTAGAAAGTTGCGTGAACTTTGAGATAAGTTCCGATCTAATGAACGAACATACAGTGCGAACCAATGAGACACTCGGGTTCTAATTTGAGCATAATCGCGATTGTATTACAGTAATTATTAATTAATCGATATTAAATTATAGATGAGTGGATTGCCTGAGTAAACAATAAATGAATCTAGCAAGAAGGTAAACAGATAAACAAGTAAACAAGTAAAAAATAATAAGTTCGTTAAGTTGGGAATTTCGGGGATTTTATTACAGGTTTTATGAAATCTACTGAAAGAACTTCGGAAAGTTACAGGAATTGATGACAAATATTTTCACTTATTTCGATTCACCATCGCAGTTCGGTTGCTTCACTAAAATTATCTTCCACATGCCATGAAGTATTTGCCGCTGAGCCGATCGGCTCATCAAAAATTTTAGGATATGGGCCTCGACCAAGCAACTGTCCAGCAATACCGATGGGACCACCACATGATGGAGGATAGCCTGGAGGTGTGGTGATCTTCTTTCAATATTTCGTTCTTTCAGGTACAACCAATGAAAATTTCTTGGAATAAAATTTTAAAATTTTTCGGCATTTCCTCCTTTACTTCGATCTTGAAAATCTATATTAGTTTCGAAGAACAGAAGACGCTATTCGCAGAAACCTTCAACTTGAAATATGTGCACAAAGTTTCAGTAGATTAGTAGAGCAGCGTTTTATAGCTCAACGCAGGTACATACATCCGGCTATGATATTTACACGCATGTAATCGAGTGTACGATAGAAGAATGCAATCCCATTCTTTCTTCGGTCGCAGTTACCGGAAAACTATGCATCCGCTCCCCCTCCCCTCCAAACAAGGAATGTGGATGGTGCTCAGACGATAGATCATATTTCGTCGGCTAGACCGTCAATTAGATAATAGTCTTCTCGAACTTCTTCTAAATGTGCATCACACCAAGTGCTATTCAAATTTGAGGAAATAAGTTGAACCTTTATTCAAAAACTTATGCACCTCGAAACTTATTTTACAAACATTTAATTTGCGTGTTCTGCCTTAAGCACACGTTTCAAGGATTTAGCGTATCCGTTCCATAACATGTATAACAACATTGCAGTCATTAACAAAAGCAATATAGTGATTCAGAGGGCATTGTTCATTTCGTTCGCCAATAACTGGCGGGTAAGCGAAGCGAAAGAACGACTGCTTCAACGATTTTTGACCGCATTGACCAACAGTACTATTTGACAGGCTACACTGTTTTAAGAGCCAGGCCCGTGCGGCATTGACGGCATGGCAGGGTAGACGGTAGCAGTATCCCCAATGGACGTGACGGTGGACGTAAATGCATACCGCGCCTACAGGGACCACCAGAACCTTGTGGCGTATCAGAAGCACGGGGATGTCAGGGTCTTCCGCGCAGATATGGAATGCTTAGTAGCAGAGGAAAGGCAGAACCACGTGGGCCACCGGGTAAGCAAGGTGCAGATATGCGGGAATACTATATAAATGAAGTGAGAGCAATGATGTTTCGAGGTTTGTGCCACGTATACTTACTTATTTTAGCACTTTTATGGTTTAAGACTACAATATAAGAGAATGCAAATAAAATGTTTAAACAGCTGAAGGTTTGTAGGGACAGCGTAGAAGAACAGATTTATTTTTTGTCTTTCAATGGCCTCTGCTCCGAAATAGTTGAATGAACGAACATTACTGCGATCGCTGATTGTGTCCTCTTACGTTCAGACAGTTCGAGAGAACTCTTCCGTTTGTCAGGAATTTATCAATTCTTGGCTTATGATGGTACATTTAGACGAGCAAGGTTCTATGGGACCACCAGGAGTACCCGGCAATCCAGGAACATGAGTAACACGAACATGTGGTCCTAAGGGACTTGCTGGGCTTATCGGACCATCGGGTTGGCCTAGTGCTCCAGGCATGAACGCTGCACCAGGGGTGCTGGGACTTCTTGGACAGATGGAACCGCCAGGTCAAGAAGGGGTGCCGGGGTTTCCGGGGTCAATGGGGTCGGAACGTTTCTTAACTTACTTTGAAGATTCTCTTCAAAATTGCATCAACAGAAGAGGAAGAAGGAAAGGAAAACACATCGAGAGGAAAAAAGTTTGGCACAAAATCATACGCAATGGAAAGGTTCTAAAGATGAGAGGGGATAGAAGGTGGGAGAAAGGAAGAGTGAGAGAGTGCCGGCAGTACATCATCCCATTTATTGAGAGATTACCTAAACAGCAAGAAAACATGATGGTTTCTTGCACGTTGCTTAGCATGTCTTATTGTAACTTTACAATGACGCAGTGGTTGCATCATTCAACCGTTAGCATCGTTCGCATGCTCGTGTGCGCAGATCCCTCCCTCCCCCTTCCCCTCCCCTCACCTCGCCTCACCACCCAATCACCGTTGTCTGTCTAAAATTTATGCATATTGGAAGGACTGTCATGATCGTTGCGTGATAATACAGTATAAATTCAACGGTGTATGAAAATAACAACCTGGAACATATCCTGATTTTTGTGGTTGGGATTGTCAAACATAGCTCCTAGCCTCCATCGTCAAAACGGCTTGAACTGTTTTCAGTGTGGGCCTCCAGGAACACCAGGTAAAGATGCGTGATATTGCCCTTGCCCGCCGAGAACTGCTTCTGGCACTGTTCAACCATCTTAGAGTCGCAGATTCTGCTGGTAGCGCCGCTACCGTCCACCAATGGATCACCTTTTTCAACTTCACCGTCAATTGCACAACCACAAACTTCTTTAGGAGTTTTAAAGTCGCCACATAGGCAATTTACTCCTCGTTTACCATTATCATCGACTGGAGCGTCCATTTTATCTTTGCCGATGCCGAAGCATCTACCCACTGCAAAAAATATAGCCTCGACTCAAGCGTCTTATGGAGGAGATGGATCACCCATTCAAGCTCAACCATATCGATCCATTTCACAGCGACTTAGCCGTCGAAGTAATGTGGGCAAAATGCAACGGACAGAGCTCTAACACTGCTATTTGAAATTTCGCAGCTTGATAATGTTGGGACCTGCGGAAAAGGACTGAAGGATCGTGGAAGAACGCGCAGTACTCTAGATCCAACTTCAGATATTGGGCCACATACATCATACTCCGTTGTAATAGCTTGCTATAGGCAAGACAAGTGTTTTTACCAGTTTGGGAATGAAAATATACAGATAGCATATAGCAATACCTCAGCTAGAACTTTACCGTAAGCGTGAAATTGTTGTTGTTCATTTGACGTTAAGAATGTGGACATTCCTGAAAGTCATTTATCTTCATGAAATAAAGGTCATTGTAACGGGTGAAACAAAGACCTAGGGCTGGTAATTTGGTTGAATATAACAAGTGAAAAGAAAGGGCGTTGACTGATTTACCAAAGGTGCATTTCTCATTCATTATGAAAGGTCGTACTCGAGTTTGAATTTGCTATATCTGAAGTATTAGGCATACTCCGTAAATCTGCAACAACTAGCTATGGAATGTATGGGAAGCGTACCACTCACAGCGAAAGATGTTATGCTGACAAGAATGAGATTCCCTTCGTACCCACTCCCTCTTCAAAATCAACTTCACTGTAGACCATTCGGGGTAAAAATACTCCTCACCAACTAAGCTCGTCTCATTGACGTAGAAATTTAATAACTAGTTACCTCCATTTGTTCTAAACTTTACAAATTATGACAAGGGGTAAAAATATCGCACGAAAATATTTCGTAATCTTGCGATTATAAATCATTAACCCAAGGGTTCCATTGCAATGTTACAGTGAAGTATTGTAGCACTACAATGGTGTTGCTGTGTTTTGTGCGAAGCCAAAGAACTTTTCTGTACTTGGCGCGACAATTAAAGTGGCATTGTGCTGGTGGAAGTCCACAGTGCTTCAGGAACCCTCAGTGCTTCAGGACTATTAAGTCTCTAGAAGACGAATGCTATGAAATACCATCCAACTGCTGTATTGCTTTGACGCTATTAATACAAATGCCTCATTGTATGAACAGATGATGTGAAATGTGTTGCAAAAATTTTGTCTAAATCCTTTCTTTCATTCCCAAATAAAAAGCCTTTGTCATAGAAATACCTTCTTGTAGCCAACTGCAAGGTACGATGTACGACAAGCCGTACGAAAAATTGTATGACAAAGAAATACCTCCCTCCATAACTCCCTAAAGAGCTAAGTTGAAATTAACTGCAAAAGGGAATCACGAATTTCCAAGAAAACTTTTCAAAGTCGCATAAGAAACTGCTGCAATCAAAACTCTTTGGTGCATTGAAGCGAAGAGCAAGATCTCGAAGGAATCCGAAATGTTGCAATCTTACATAATCTTTCATACTGTTGACTAAAACCTGCCAACCGACAGCCGCATTAGCAACATCAACGTCCATCATCTTCCGTATTTATTCACTGGAACGTACCTATGTATCCTTGTTTTTTCAGTTGCTATGCGCTTGTTGACTCATGCAAGCGGTGGTGACCGCGATATGAACTCTTCCGACTATATTATTCTTCCCCAATTTAGCGAACTATCACAAAAGTCGAATTCCTCGGAAAAAGGTATGAAAAGAGGTAGGGAAAGTGTCATTTTGCCTTTCACCATTTTACATAGGTTGATAATGGTCTTCGATGATTGAAGATGCCTCATTCGGAAACAATGAAACTGCATGTCCGATATAGCCATGCCCCTTCTACAGGGAGAAGCGAGACGCTTATCTGAACGCGAAAATCTGAATAACAAATGGAATTAACTCATGTTGAAAGTGATGAAGCAACATTCTTTATGGAGAATACATGATACACGGCTTAACCGTAAGGCATTCAAGTTCGACACACAGTATAGCACCGTTCTCGATTCTCCTCAACCACTGTTTCTGAAAGCCGTTGAAAGAAAGCATCACCAATCCCAAGAACTCTCGATGCTTCATCTTCAGAATCGCTCCTCTTCAAATACGACTTTCGATAATGGGGTCGCCGGGATTTCCTATTTTAGACGAAGAATGCTACAACACAGTTGTCGCATAATCTATTACCAAAACAAAACTTGTTCCACTGCTTGTCGCACTGAAAAAATTTTGATGAATTGGCGGCATCAAATCTGCAAATACAAGATCGAATCGGCCGCATGGGATTGAAATTGACGCGGTGTGAATCTTTGTACATTCACACCTCCTCGTCAATTTTGTGGTCGACTTTGTAGAAAAACTTGTCATTTTATCGTCCCTGGTCTTTGTACACCTTCTTACGGTCAAATGTTAGTGGTTCGATCGATAGAACTACAAAAAATGTTGTTGTGTTGTGACCAGTTGTATCGTACATTGTGCCTGCGAGCAGTCCTCGATATTTGGAAACAGTGTGAGATTTACAATTCTGCATCTCCCTAAGGAAGTTTCGGTGAAGACATTGCGAGATTTGCCATTCTCCGCCTCGCCAGAGATGTTTCAGAAGCTCGTCGTTCACACTATGGGGTGCTGATGAATTTGTTGCACAAAGAGGTGCTGATGAAAATTGCTGCTAGTCAATTTCCCGCTCCTGCAGCTGATGCCTTATTAGCAGCTGAGGATGAGAAAATAGATCAGCGATCAATCGTGCTCTCAGGAGTTGATGAGTCTACGGCTTATACCAGTCGGGATCGTGTTGCTGCCGACAATACTACAATTAACGAAATCTTTGAAGAGCTGGATATCGATGTCACTTCTTAAAAAGTATTCCGCATGGATTTACACGATGAGGTCAAACGCCGCCCTATAAAGGTGATTTTCAGCGATATTCATGATGGTATACAAGTTCTGAAGCGCGCAAGGCAGTTAACGACAGATTCGCAGCGATTTAAAAATGTGTTTATTCGTCTTTCGCACCCAAGGCATCTTTTTGAAGAACTGCATAAGAAAAAGCAGTCCGATCCAGGGACTGACTACGTCATTTATAGGTAGCGTGTAGTCGACAGGTCAAGGCTTCCTAAGCAGAAATGGGTGGAGGAGAAAGTTGCTGGAGCCCATCAGGGCAGAGGGACTTCATAACCCTTTGCCTTAGCAACTCGGCTATTGAACCTGGGGCTAGACGCATAGCAACGTAAATTGCCCAAGTCCAGGTTCAATGGTGCTTTCCTAAAATCCCCAAGTGAACCGGTCCTGACTGGGGTGGATTTACTAGCCAGTCTACACAGCGTACATTTCAACGCGCGCAGCATCTGTAACAAACTTAGTGGGCTAGAAATTCAACTTTGATCACACAATATTGATTTGATTTCAGTCTCAGAAGCTTGGCTTTCCGACCAGTTCCCGACTGTGTTATTTCCAGTAACTCTGCTTTCAGCGTGTTTCGATGCGATCGTCAATGCGTGAGGAACGGTAGAAATGAGGGTGTAGCGATCCTGGTACGCAAGCATTTGAATAGCGTTCAAACTAAGATGGCCACCTCTCCTGGTTGCGAGTTGCTTTATGTCGATTTCCCTTGTATTGCTGAATTTCGCTTTACGTTGTTTACAGACCACCTAATTGCTCAGCTTCCAATACGAAGGAATTTCTTGATTGCATATCTGATATGTGCTGTGTGACTCACCCATCAGTTGTAGTTGGTGATTTTAACCTCAGCTTAGCAACGAATGATCCAATCAGTGCTCTTGAGGCGTTTCTCAAGCAATGCAGCTTAATCAGTTTAGTAAGCAAGGCAACTCGTGGCCGTAACTCGCCTGATCTCGTTTTAACCAATGACATCGCCCCAGTTAGCGGTGTTAAGGTTGTCGGAAACTTTCACAAATGACCATGCCAGTATCAGTTTCGAGGTCAATATCACAACCCCCAACAAACGTCCTAACCTACCGACATATCCGAAAATGTGATTCGGTTAAAGCAGACGCTATGTTACTTAGCTGTGATTGGAATGCATACTTTACGGAATACCTCGACATTAATGAAATTTATGACAGGTTTTTACATTTTGTGCATTACATAATTACATCTTGCGCTCCACTCGTTAAATCGAAACCGCTTTCCCTAACGTTACCCAGTCATATCCAACGCATTGCGATAAAAAAGCATTTTTTACGGCTCGATCGTCATAAACCGAGTGGCATGAAAGCTTTTTCAAAATGTGCTAATGATCTACGAATCAAATGCGAGAACTTGATGAGAAATTGGGAGAAATGTGTGATTTGTTCTGGGGACGTTAAATTCTTTTATACATACATGAATGGCAGATTAAACTCTCGACAGGAAATGGGAGCAGTAGGGAAGAGCGAGTCAGGCTTAATAACTGACGATCTTGTCAAATGCATTACGTTTGCAGGATATTTTTCAAGTGTTTTTGTGGAAGATAATGGTATGATACCGATATTTCCTGTTCGATGTACTAGGCATTTGGACTTTGTTGATGTAAGCGCTGTCCCTTTTGAAGGCTACTCGTAAACTCAATAATAAGGTCTCACTCATGTCAGACGACATCCCCTCACTGTTTCTTAAATGTACCGCAAAACCAGTCTCGGAGCCGCTTAGTACGATCTTCATACGCTCATTCTGTTGTCCACATCTTCCTCCTACTTGGAAGTGTGCGTTCGTTCCATCTTTGCTGAAAAAGCCACCTGCCACCTCAGTAGAACACTATCGCCCGATTAGTTTGACCCCTTCTGTTTACACGGTTCTCGGAATAATCGTTAAAGATGCATTACTGGACCATTTCAGGCGAAACAGTCTTCTGAACCGTGCTCAATTCGGCTTCGTTCCTGGTCGGTCAACGACGTCACAACTTATTTCGTGCTTAGGCGATTGGGTGTCTTCGCTGAATACGACAGTTCAGACCGGAATTGTGTGCATTCATTATGCTAAAGCTTTTGATATGGTCAGTCACAAAAAGCTGCTCTCGAGATTGGAAAAATATAGCATCGTCGGCCCTTTTCTGAAGTGGGTCAGAACAAGTTATCAGGTGAGAATAACAGCCGTCTACTCCGTTCCGCACCTAATTCCCAGTGGCGTGCCAAAAGCCAGTGTCTCGGGTCCAGTTTTGTTCCTATATATGGTCTTGATGTATTTGTCAGCTGGTGGAAGTTATGGAAACTAAATGTTTCCCATGAAAAATGTCATGTTTCATATCAATTTCCGACATGAGTATTTTCTCGGACTAGATATGGCGTTCTTTCCGTTAAGACGACGTTCGTGATCTTGGTGATATAGTTGACTCTAAACCTCACTGGAGGTTGCAGTGTTCCATTGTTATTGAAAACCGTAAAAAACTGCAAACTATATTCCCCACGCCCTAAAAAATAGATGTATTGAGCATGACCGAAATGCCTTCATCGTCTACTATCGACTCATGTTGGAATATTGCATTCCTAAGCGGTCTTCTTATTTGGTTTCTGATGTCACGTTACTAGAGAATGTCCCGAAACGCTTCGCCCACACTGCTTTTCGCAAAACTTATGGGGGACCGTATAAGCCAAATTACGCTGCCAGACTAAAACCTTCAACTTGGAATTGTTAGAATATTGCAGATCCAGCTGTGATTTGATACTCCTTTACAAAATTATGTCCGGCTTTTCCGATATCCCACTCTCCGAATTATTTCAGTTCGCTTCTTGCCGCAACTGACGTGTGCATCAGTTTCAGCTTGTCAAAAAGTGTTGCAGTAAAAACAACATGCTGCACAGTTTCCAGTTTCGCGCTATAAGAATCTGAAATCTACTTCCCACTGACATCGTTAATGCACCCACTCCTTCAGCTTTTGAACTATATCTGAGTCGTCTCGAACTACATACTACTGCTGCTCTCATGTTTCAAATGTCCGTTTGCCTCAATTGTGCTTTTGCGAACGTCTTTCTTCTTCTTCCTCTTCATGCTCACAAATCTTTGTATGTTTTCTCATGTCGGGACGTGAAATAAATAAAACCATATACCACCTCAGCCTTTGGAATGTTTCCGTACTTGTCCCTACATCTAATCACAAATTTTATGGCCGTTGCTATACCAGTAGGTTCAGCGAGCTCCTCTGCGACTGCTATATACTACAGAGTATTCGATGCGTATGCAGTGCGTGTGTTAGTGCGCCTACGGATCGAAGCACAGTGAGGTTGTTACGGATATCCTCAAGCTGGATGACCTAGCCGACTCGCAAACAAATCCTCACCCATGGCCAATTAGTCTACAGTTGTGAAAACAACACAACACTCTCCCACTAAGAATTTTTATCCATAGTATTTCTTCATAATCTTTCGTAGTATAATCAACTGTCCATAACTATATGCTGTGAAGATATCAGCTGTGTGAAAAAGAAACATCGTAGGCTCTAAGGATGATATAATCGGAGGCTAGGGAAGGCGTGGGCAGCGTCACGGAAGGTGGCGAATAGCGGAGGAAGGGACGATACCACAATACAATACGGCTTCCTCGCATATCTACACTCCCTAGCAGTCCCAAACGCCCCATATTTCAAGGAACAGTCACTGAACTTCATTCAATGTAAGGTCGTCTATATGGAAGGATCGCAAAAGCAAAGTGAACCACGAACAAAACCACTTACATGTCGTACGCTACATGTGCAACACAACGTGCAGCTGGAAAACTTCCCATGCTTCCTTTTACAGTTTCATTCCCCCCACGCCACTTTGGCACCAAAGAAAACCTGATTGCCAA
Organism: Toxascaris leonina; assembly: GCA_022844705.1. Lineage (NCBI taxonomy): Eukaryota > Metazoa > Nematoda > Chromadorea > Rhabditida > Ascarididae > Toxascaris > Toxascaris leonina. The sequence continues at coordinate 51,129 of JAARMF010000488.1, read as the reverse complement.
AAGTTTCTGTCCTTCACGGAGATCCGAGAGCCCTCATGACAGACAATACAAACATTAAGATAGAAAATGCCCAGGTATAGACAACAATGACACGCTACACGCTTCTAATTAATGCAGGAAAATGATTCACCAGAGGGAGTGGAAGAAGGAGAGAAAGAAAGAGGCACAATTAGAAAAGATCGGAATTATTATCAGGCATGTCTGGCAACGACCCATACATGATGGACAGCTTTAGATGAAAAGCAAAACAGAAAAACAACTGTTTGCTTCCCTACGTCAACGACCATCCTCCCTTCCCTTTCTTAGAAGATTTCAAATCACCTCTTGCTTACATCTAAAACCACCCGAACTCTTTTAACTTTTAACAGCTTAAAAAGAAGAAATCGAATAGTAATCGCTTAGCTTCTTCATCTCTGTGCACTTTAAGCGAAAGCAAAACAGAACAACCATGAAAGAAAAAGATATAAATTACGACAAAAGCTGCAAAGTTTATGAAAAATAGTGTCAAAAAATAACAAAAACTGATGCTTAAATAAGAACGAGAGTTAACAGTGACATAACATCTAGGCTATAGAGACCAATTAAGCAATCACACGACATCCAAAATATCATGCAAAAGAATGGAAGACTTACCACAGGCACGAATCAATCAGCTGCACTTTCAACGAACAAAAAACAATGAGAAATAACGGCAAAGAATCATTTAAAAACTGCGAGAACTAGGCTTAAATGGTACAATCTAGTCAGAAATACTGCCCTGAGTACGGTTAAAGCAGTAATTGTCGATTTCGGAGTTAGATTTCCTTAAAAGATACCCCAAAGCTAACCTTCTTTAGAAATTTAACGAGCCATACCACATAGCTAATCATTAAATCAAACTGAAGCTGTGAGTGTCTCCCTACTGATGAAACAACTTAACAGATTAATTTATAGAATCTTCGGATTTGTCCATCACTAATCAGCCACAACGTACTGCTCTTGACAGACTACGACCTAAGACTACGCCATATTAACGGCGCACAACTTCGAGATGTGATTGCTAATTTCAGCGATCTGTTTGGCAAATTTTAGTCATAGATTTGGCAACTCCTTGTAGATTTTGAGAGGCGATAAGATTCATGTCTATCATCTGGAATCGAATGCAATGGATCGGGTCGAACTTGCTTAGATCATATTAATTTTTCATCTCCTGTATTTCCAACAATTAAAATAACTTCTTAATAATCTTAATCGCTTGCAGCTGCTTCAGGTGGGAATATGAAAAAATGCATCTCTTCACCACAAAAGCTAATTTCTATTATTTAACTATTTTATTCCCTCTCATATATATCATCTGTGTTAATTTTTTCCCTACCTCCCTTAAAGTGTGAGTCTTTCATTGGTTTGAAACTCTCTTTGTGCTTCTCTCCCCCCCCCCCCCCCCTTCCACCCAAAATATGGCAAGAAGGGCATCAAGGGGGGTATACACTCAAAAAGGACGGACAAGCAGAAACAGGGAGGTAGAGAAACATCATAAGACATGTTACATAAGAATCCAAATATAACTCCGCAATAAGTAATGAAAGTTATAAGACCCGACGGTCTGCTTGCATTATTACTCAGCTTGATCTGAGATCTTTTTAAAGTTCGAACGCAACATCGGAAGGTGGTCAGACTCTTACAATTCTGGCATAAGAATATGTCGTAAAAGGCATTGAATAAATTGTTGCTGGACAGCATCCTTCGTTCAAATATTTCACTGTGTGAATCTACAAGAGTATAATGGTTTAAGAACACTCCTCTTTAAAGAATTGTGGATACAGGGGAGGGGGAGGACACATCACATAAACAGATTACTAGTTGGTGACAACCTCCTTGTCCTCATCTGCTCCTCTTCTGGAATTTAAGACATCGAAGCCAATTTGGATCTAAAAAGATCCCCGCACACTGAAAGTACCCAAGGAATACCAAACCCTCAAATTCATAAGAAACTATTAATACGATCCAGCGCAATTTTGTAACAGATATCAGTTTCTGCAATAACACCATCAACGATCACCTCAATTTCCTCCTTAGTTCGAATAAATGTGTCCTTATAATTCCAGTTGAGACCCGCATCCTTTGTCCCACAAATAGATATATTGAATGTGTCTGATGTAAACGGTGATGGCCATGACGCGAATATTACCGCATCCATTTTTCTGAAATTGAACTATAAGGATATCTATCAAGGCTCGGCTATATCTTTAAAAAGTGTCCCATCTGCGGAAGAGGTGGGAACTTTCTATTTATCTTTTTTTTCTTCAAGTATAGAAAAAAGTGAGATCAGCCACTTTGTCGCAAAATTGTTAAAATTCAGTAAACAGTGAACACCAATAATGTATCAGATGCTAATCACGCAAATTTCAGATATGGCTTAGAATCCCTCAGCATGCTTACTGATTAAATTAACAGTGATAAGGAGACTTTCCCATTCCACGGACAAAAATAGCTTTGATAAGCCTCGTAGGAAAAAATAAGTGGAAAATTAGAACTCACTCTCACCGTGTTTTATAAAGTGGAATGTTTTACTGAAAACACAGATGGCATAGCTCAGTTGCAAGACGCCTAGCTGCCGAATGCAGAGTATCTCATTCAGTCACCACTGCGCATCACACATGAGGCACTTCATTGCATGTACGACCGAAAGCAGTGTCACTACATAAAAAGAAATATGATACCACTCTTCCTCTAGCCC